>JANFAA010000036.1:0-233900 GCA_024663435.1 Pisolithus sp. B1
ATCGACGGTGACCGACGCTAGCCTCCTCTCTTGAGGACTGAACATTGGAGGGTCAAGCTTAGCAATGTCGATCGTGTGACACACGCTGCAAGTGCCAGGAAAACGAAACACAAAGGGATGGAGCATCCACTCGCGTGGGCGTGCTGCACGATGTGACAGGCCTGGGTATTCACAAGCTCAGCGTCGATACCAAGACAAAAAAAACTGGTTCCGCAAGGCACATGTGAAGGAGCGTGTCGAAAAACACTTTTGAGCAACTCGGGCTCGTGAAGTAAACTCCATTGCCTGGCAAAAGCGAAAAGTTCCGATGACAAAACCGTGAACTAGTCGTATGCGATGAAACTCCCCTCTGCTGGAGACACAAAAACAATGACAAGACAAAAGAACGGCCTTTGCCAGGAGTGCGACCGTGAGGGAGAATGGGGGCCCACTAACACCAGGTCATGGCAGTTGGGGAAGGATTGTTTGGTACTTCATCAGTATATTTAACAGGCAGAGACAGTTCCTGAAGTCCAATGTGGTCGTCCTACACATGAATCGTAGGTTGCTGAATCCATTGGGAGGGACGATTTCTGCTACGCGCGCGCGTCTTTGGTTCCGCCTGAGGGAGATGCTATTCGAATATGATGGTACGTTGCATGTAAGTGGTCGTTTTTTGGATGCAAAGACCTGGCGAAGGAGGCTTTCTTCGTTGTTGCAGTGGTTAGAGGGTAACTTCACCCCAGCCTACCGCAGCAGTGTCCTATCCAGTGCTACGGCCCCCGTGGCGCGCCAACTCCATGCCCAAAGTTTGGGGATATCACTGCGTTTGCTGTTCGGAAGAGGGCTTAGTACGCCAGCCACACCGGCCCCATACTATCTAAGTCTAACGCGAAGCAGCATAGACTGACTTGTTGCCCGGCACGATCTGATGTGGGCGAAGCTGATAACCAACGAATATCCTTGGAAATCATATGAATTGAAAATACCACGCTATACCGTACACTCCTCACAGTTTCAAAACAATCTCCGTCGTCATCGCCCGTTTTTCTGGGTGTTTGGCCAGCTAGAACATGTGACGTCCCCACCATCAGCAAGCGACCTGCCAGGTAGGAGTAACTGAGAAGACTCAGTGTCCGTGAGACGTCAGCCCGCAACACTCCCCTTTCTGTTTCCTTCCTTGTTTAAACCATGACATGGCCGCCGGGGTCTGTTCTGTAAGCCCTCCTCTAGTTGTAGGTATTCTATTATTAGGTCGATCGGGTGTGGAAAGATGCCGACTTGCATACAGTAATGAATTTTAATACCAGGTCCTCGTTTCAGCACCTTTCCATACTATCCCACACATATACTTTGCCCAACAATACGAAAATGGCTTTCTCTTTGTCCCTCGAAGACTTGGTACGGTCGTTTGCACTCCCAGCTGTCCGCAGTTCGTGAGTAAATGAACCTTGACATTCGGTATTTTTTTCCAGCTATGTTCATACGCCTCAGGCTCTTCCGAGGACATTGGTATGCTGTGCCCTCCGCAGGCGACACTGAAAGACCGTAAGACAGGCTGTGCTTTGTACTATACCGTCAAATTCGACCTCTGCCGTCATAGTTTCTGACGGGATCAAAGCAGACACTTCAGAGAATCTGTCTGGTGAATTGTGCCGTGACCCAGGCGATGCAAGTCACCCATGTTTAAAAAGAACATGGCTGGATTTCTCCACTCTGAGTTTGACACCACCTCGCCACACTCGCTCCTTGGCTATACATCTCAGCGAGTTCGTTGACGGCTTCTCCTTCCGTTAGCACAAGTAACCCAAATCACATGGGCGTTTCGGGCGGGTTCGGTGAACACGATTCACAATCAATTGCAGTCTTTTCCGCTTATCTATTCGCAATAGGACCTACCCTCATCGGAGGTTTGATCTCTGCGATGTATGCATTACTTTGCTCGATTACGTCGTATCTCTCTGATGTCCACATTTCATGTGAAGGTTATATGGCATAACGACTCTACAGGGGCGTTTTAAACGGAGCATCCAGTTTGGTGCTCTGCTCACTAGTTCTATAGACTTACGCGTATTACATGCACTGTCCCGAAGATCCTTCCATCACAAAGCTCATCGTCGCTACCATATGGTGAGTTATTAGGTCATGGGGTAGCCATCAAACCTGCTTATGCGAAGTCAGGACTCTTGATACGCTGCATGTCTCGTTCAGTGAGTATTTGGTGCATCCACATGAGTCATGGCTAATCGCTGATTAGTGTGTCATGTGTTATATTACTACTTGGTAAAACTGAGGTGTCCACTCCATGCAACCGGTGTGCTCAATCACTTCAGATAACCAACTACGGCAATTTGGCAAGTTTGGATTATATTGTTTGGTTCATATGTCTTCACATTCGAAGCTGCTTCCCACTGATAAGACACGGCAGGTCATTCCCAGTGAGCATTACTATTTTTCTATAAGGCATTGATTTGGAGTGTTTTCCTCCAAAGGTGTCGCTTTTGGTAAATGTGCGTTCCTTTCATCTCATGAGCCTTCACAAGAAGATTTAACTTTATTCCAGTCACTTGTGGTTACTGTAGTTCAATTGTAAGTGATACTCCTTTCCGGCTCGATGCGCGTAGGCCGAATGTCGCTAGCTTCTTCGCACATAAAATATATCACCGTACGTCAAATTCAATTGTGACTCGAGACTTTGTTGATCGACGTTCAGTTTGTCGTCGACAACTGAGATGGTTCTTGATTGCCCCAATTGTGAGTGCACTGACTTGTGGTAGACAAGGTATCATCCAGTAATAGAATAGTAACAGATACTATTCATATTAGTTGACTTCGGCAAGTCTTTTTTATTGCACTCGTGAGGTTTTCTGATGATATTTCGCCAGGGTTTGGGATAGGTTTGAAAATTTGTTTCACTACGAGGGACCTACTCTAACCAAGAAACAGGGACAGCTGTTGTGATGTAATCAGTCCAGTCCAACTCATCCTCACTGACATACTAATCCCCGCGTTTAGGCTCGTTAATAACACGCTCAGTTACGCCTTCCACACTAGGGTAGTTTCGTTAACAGAGAAATCGGTACAGCAGCTCACGAATGAGATACTCCTAGTTTTACACCTCGGCACCCGCCACGTGCGCCGTCGTACTCGCTGAAATTTTGATCACGGTGTCACTCTGCGTACTTTTGTACGACAATAGCTCGCGCTCCGCAGTCCCAAGGTAATTCCAGTCGATGTCGGTCGTTCCTTCGTAATGAACACTGCTTAGAACGAAACGTATCTTGAATACCCTTATAGTCTATGCCGTTAACCGGTGTTTGCTGACTTTGTAAGTTTGATCTCTTTTTACTTTGTTACTGTGGCTTGATTCAGGCGTTACGCGGTTAGGCTAGTCACCACTGCGGAGCTTACCACGGTAACGGTATGACCCATTGCAAGACCACTATGGCGCTCTCACACTTTGTCCAGGACGCTTATCAGACAATTGCATGGCCAATGGCACTGGAGTTCATCGTTGGAAAACGTCGGTCTTCCATACCCTGAGAACTTCCGATCTTACCATTGATTAGTTTACGCCAATTCGCTTCTAGCGTCACTGAACTCTCGAGAACATCTTCGATCCCAGATTTCCAGTTCCGGGTCGGGTATACGCACGGATGCCATCTGCTTCGCGAACCCGCCGAAGCTTTCGGGGGAGATGGGGACTTCAAGGGATGGAATAAGGGGGTTACATGAGTGCGAAGTGGCTATCAGAGTCGATACCACCACCGAACCAGCATTCGATAAGACTACGACGCCGCGAAGAGAGGCAGAGGTGTGATACTAGTGGTTCTACCTGCCTTTCTTTTTGCTTCAAGGTCAACGCTGTGTATGTCGATACGAAATATCCCTTACCCGCGTGCCACTCCTCTTGTCTCCCTTCCAGGAACGCTCTCTTCCGGCGGGCTGGATTTGACCCAGGACTCTTCCGGACCCTTGGTAAGTTTGGCTCAGTGCAGATCATCTTCTCTTTCTCTGGCACCTCTGAGCTCTGACAGTTTCCGCATGGGATTGGTGGTGCCCACAGCGGCCATGATAGGGTCGTAAATCACAGTTACCCTCAT
Source organism: Pisolithus sp. B1 (assembly GCA_024663435.1). Classification (NCBI taxonomy): domain Eukaryota; kingdom Fungi; phylum Basidiomycota; class Agaricomycetes; order Boletales; family Pisolithaceae; genus Pisolithus; species Pisolithus sp. B1. Next base: position 4,083 of record JANFAA010000036.1, read on the forward strand.
CCTTGTAGAAGACAGTGGTCTGGCTTACCTCACTGGAAGAGCTTTGGTGATGGTTGTCTCCCCGCGATTCCCTAACCCATCTATTTATTGTTCGATATGAACGCTGGAGTGGCGAGGGAATTGATTTTCCAGCAAATCTGTCGCGTTTTTGCGACACCCTACGAAGTCATGTACTTCCTGGTAGTAAATGGTTGGCATAGGTAGGACACGCTCATAACATAACGCCTCTCATAGGTGAAGAGCGTGTATGTCACAACCTGGCCCTGAAAGCAGGCTCGCTCCTACGAGCCTCGCTCAACATTTCTGTCTCCCGCATAAATACACTCGCTACGCTCGGGCTTTCAACCTCATGATCCCCAAATTCCCGATTCCTTCCCTCCCCACGAGGTATGCGAGGCGCGACGGAGGCCAGTTTCCACAATAGAAGGCGTCACATGTCCCAACCTGGGCAATCAAGCGACCTCTCCGACAACTGGTTCTTCTCTTCGTCCGGTGGTCCATACTTTTCGGCAACCGCAAGCCACGTCGCAAACGTTTCAGAATGTACAGAGCACCTAAAATGTTCCGACGAGGAATCAGATTTCGACTTGTCGTGCCGCAAAAACGTAGGTGAGACTGCTTCAGTACGGAGCAAAAAAAAGGCATGCCGTCAGCCATCAGCCACCGCTGTTCAATGGGTAAAGGCGGGAAGAAGAGTCATACTCATGAAAGTGCTTAAGCCCCAGCCCGAAATGCACCCTACAAACCAAAGTCAGGATGCAGGAAACAATAAGCAGGAGATCCGCTATTATCGAGAGGGAACCCGAGAATGACCACGCTCCGATCTCGTAATGGAACAACGCGCTGGCGAACAAGAGAGCAGAGAATACGAGCAGGACAACGCTAGGAAGAAAAAAAGACCAAGAACCAGGCTCTCAGTTCGAGCCAGATCGAGCGTAATCCCTGGAGAAGATAATGATGAGCTGACGAACGGATACGGAATGGATGTCGTTGTACGTACAAAACAAAACCATGGAAGAATGATCTATGCCACCCAGGCACTGATTAGCAACGAACTATACTAACAAGATAGACGCATACAGCAGAAACAACGACGAAGGCAACATCTTGCAATGCGCCGCGCGAATAGGGTGAAACCATCCCTGTCTTGGGCTTGTCGAACCAGGCCGCAGCAGAAGTGACAACGTAGAACGAGGCGAACTGGAGAAATACCATCAGCCAGTGCAGGAGCTATGCGTGATAAGTCAACCTCATATTTATTGCGATTTTGTGAATGAGGAACCTTCAAGATGCGGGTGACTGCAGGGGACGAGACAACACTGCTGCACATCTTGCCGTAGACCTATGTATGTGGAAACTCGCGGTCAGTTCGGACGTGTGCCTAACGTGACTCCGGCCAAGTTCCTACCTTCCCTAACCAATATACGAGGAAGATCTGAATCATACAAAAAAGACAACACCGTTGGTTCCGAGGATCTGGTGACGACGGCTGAGACGAGCGACGATATCCACTGGTAGTCGAGTATAAGGAAGTTGTACTGACAGCATATTGGATCACCCTGCTCGGCCAACCTCCGAGAATGTCTACTCCATCGCATGCCCCATTAACGATACTGGACCAACTCTGCGTTAACAAGCTTTCGGTTTCGTTCGGAAGAATTTGAACGAAAAAAAGCTTGTTGCAAGAGCTGGCCTGTAACTTTGTCGGGAGGTTCGTACACACTTCATGTATCGGCCAGCAGCAATACGATCGGGTATCCAGATGTTCTCGAACTCGAGCTCGACTTGCTCGCAGAGAAATTTGCAACCGCCCCCATCATCCAAGGCTTCCCGCATCTCATGACACGCACCACCAAGAACGAGTCGAACCATGGGGCCGAAATTTTGATTGGACACCACACGCGGACTCTTCAGAGGCACTCGTGTGCACTATTGTTACCTACGGCAACAAGCTCATTAGCCCATCCCACCATGACAATCCCATCGACCCAGGCCGCCGTGACCGCTTCGTCGTCCCAGCCAATGCCGGCCCCTCCATCTGGTACACCATCCCTATTTTCTTCCCCTCCGACTGCACCGCCGGCGTCAGTGCCACCGTCATTCTCGTTTTTCAGCATCAAAGACAAGTAGCCCTTTTCGCAGCCCCGGCGAATCGAAGTAGTCATGTAGTCAGCTTGTTCCAAGTGTTCAAGTGGTTCGGCCAACATTGAATATGTAGAGGGATGGCTATTAATCGGAAACTAGTACTGAGAGAGAGAGACTGACTCCATAGTCGGGTGTAGCGTTCGGAGTGGACTCAGTGTTGTGTGTGTGTGTGGTACTCATTATACCGTAAGGGACGAGTACCGTCCCCCTTCTGATCAACGCATTTGAGTTCGAGATGTCAGTATAGCTCACTTACGTGACGGAAATCCCATCGACGGCTGCAAGACGGCTGTTGTTTACATGACTTGCTAACAGCACACCAACCTAGCGCTCTCAACCTCATGGGTCACTTATTCTCATTCCTCCGCGATTTCGTGCCGCCAAGGTCAAAGTTCACAACTGACGATATTCCAGACCTGACTGGCAAAGTCGCCCTTGTAACTGGCGCGAACTCCGGAATTGGGAAGGAAACTGCTAGGGTATCTGCATGCCAACGGTAGTCCCAGCGTGCTTCAAAAGCTCACGTTCCGGGCTTCGTAGGTGCTCCTTACGAAGAACGCCAAAGTCTGGATCGCATGCAGGGATATTGCCAAAGGAGAAGCGGCTCTCAAGGAACTCAAGGAACGCACGGGTCGCGATGCATATCTCCTCAAGTTGAACCTTGCCAATCTCCGGTCCGTCAAAGAGGTTTCCGAGGAGTTCCTGAGGTACGTATTAGATTTCTTGTTGTCGTCCTTCATACTTATACACCTCTGCACGACAGCAAGGAAACGCAGCTCCACGTACTCTTCAATAATGCGTGAGTAATGCATGTATGGATCGCGTCCATATACACGTTTCCCATGACGGTGCCTCTCTCTAGAGGCGTCATTCACCCGCCTATTCAGCTACTCACAGATGACGGATATGACCTGCAGTTCGGCACCAACGTACTTGGTCATTTCTACCTTACAAAACTCCTCCTTCCTACTCTGCTCTCAACCGCAAAGTCCTCTCCAGTTGGTACCGTTCGCATCGTGAACATCTCTTCCACAGCGCATTGGGTTGGACGTCTTGACTTTGACACTTTCAAAGACACTCCGAAGCGGAGAGCGCAGGGCACAGTGAAAATGTATTGCCAGAGCAAAGCTGTATGGCTGTGGCCACTTGAATTGTATGTGTGGATTTCTGACTGAACTCTCGTCAGGCTATAGTCGTGTTTTCTAAGGAGTTGCACCGCCGGTATGGAGACCAGGGTATAGTGTCGACCTCTGTCACTCCAGGTCGGTCTCAAGTTTCCGCGTATATCTGTCCCTCACCAGTGTCATGAACCTCGACGCTAGGTGCGATTGCGACCGAACTTTATCGGAATAGCCCAAACATCTTTCAATCGATTACGGTATGCTGTTTTGTGCCGTTCCGTGTTCTGATCGATATCTCACTCCCTACTTCAAGGGCGTGGTTCTGTACCATGTCTCATACGGTGTACTCACACAACTGTACGCGGGCACGTCACCGGAGGCCGCTAGACTCGGCGGACAGGTACTGATCTCGCCTTTTTCTTTGCTCCCATGTTGCATGGCAGAACTAATCGACCCGTATTCAGCACTTGGTGCCATGGGCGCAGGTGGGAAAATGTCGCCCAGATACACAGGACCCACAACTTGGAAGAGAACTGTGGGCTTATTTGGAGGAGCAAGTGGAGAACATTTGAAACGATTCGTGAGACAACCCAATGATCTGTATCTGACCTCCCATGGCATAGCATATGGTGGCCTGAATGTTAAACTCGACCTTCGTCCCGTCCAATCAGTACTTAGACGAGCGTTTGCAAGTGCGCAGCCCACCGACTGCTGAACTCACACGATATTCTCAGGACCCTGATCTATGTAGGTTGAATACGACCACTCCCTGTATCGAGCCTGCGCTATCGACGAATAGGGTGACGGACCGGCAAGCCCCGCGGTATCTGTGGCGACTATACATTCAACGCCCAAAACTACGACCAGCGAACTTGTCACGAAAGAAGACGCACTTATACTGTTGTTTGCAGTTTCGTCATGGACGGCCATAACAGCCCTCTATAGACTGGCAGCATCGACGATAAGCCACGCTAGCCTCCTCTCTTGAGCTTGAGTGAGGACCAAGCTTAGCAATGTCAATCGTGTGATACATGTTGTAAGTGCCATGAAAATGGAATACAGAGGAATGGTTTCGTGCGGGCGTGCTGCACGATGGGACAGGAGACATTCATAAGCTCAGCCTCAATACTCAAGACCAAAGAAAACTGGCGTACATTCCTGTTTCTGCAGGAGACATCCAAAGGACGCGTCGAAAACATTTCTGAGCAACTACGTCGTGTCGACTCAACTCAGGCTCATGAAGTAATTCCGTTGCTCTGCGAGGGTGAGAGGTTACGATGTCCAAACCACGAAACAGTCGTCACGCATGAAACGCCAGCCTTTTGCTAGGGGCGACTTCATGGAAGAACGGGAGTATGTACGCTAACACCAGGTCACGGTTGGAAAAAGACTGCCTAGTACTTCACAAGTTTATTTTGACGGGCAGAGGCAGTTCCTCAAGTCCAGTCGTCTATCATACATATGAATCCTAGACTGCTGAATCCGTTGGGAGGGAGCGATTGTCTGCTACCGCGCGTGCGCGTCTTAGGTCCGCCCAAGGATTCACGATTTTTTTTTCTTTTTGATGCAAAGACTTAGCGAAAGGAGGCCTTCTTCGCTGTGTTATAGTGGTTAGAGTAACTTTGCCCTAGATTGCGGTGTCCTAGTGCTATGGCTCCCGTAGCACGCCAACTCCGCGCCCTTCGGACGTGCCACTGCCACTGCAAATTTCTCGGAATAAACTGACTTAGTACGCCTGCTATACCATTATCTAGGTCTAACACGAAGCAGCATAGTCTAACTTGTCGTTTGGCACGATCCGGCGTTGGCGAAACTGGGGATGCTAACCAACGAATATCCCTGAAAATCATATGAATTGAAAATACCACGTCATACTTTACACCGGTGGCGGATTCTCGTCATGGTTTCAAAACAGATCCCATCGTTATCGCGATGTTTACGGACAATTGAATATGTAGGTCAAATGATTGGCGCCCTGCAGAGTGGTGGGTATCCGACCAGCATCATCACACGCAGAACATGTGGCGTCTCCATCATCAGCAACGAACTGCCAGATAGAAGCACTGGGACGACTCAATGTCCGTTGGATGTCAGCCCACGACGCTCCTCTCTTTGTTTCCCTGTCCCTGTTTAATCGATGACGGGGTGGAAGCTTCTAGCTTAATTGTTGTAGGTATTCTAGGGCCGGAGTCTGTTTTTGTAAGCCTTTTTATTAGTTGTACATAAGTACTTTATTAGGTCGATCAGTCTTCTTCCCTCGAAGACTTGCACGGCCATTCGCACCCCCAGCTGCTCGCAGTTCGTGAGTAAGTGAGCCCTGATATTCAGTGTTTTTCCGGCGTTCATATGCCTCAGGCGTTTCGTGCCCTCCACCGGTGCTATGCACTACTGTATAGAGACTGTTGAATTTGGCGGCTGTCGTTATAGTTTCTGACGGGATCAAGCAGACACTTCGAACTTCGAATCTGTCTGGTGGTTTGTGCTGTGACTCAGGCGATGCAGGTCATGCCCATCATGCAAGTGCAGCCTCAGTGCTTAAAACGAACAAGGCTGGAGTTCTCCACGCTCCGATTGATACGACCTCGTCGCACTCGCTTCTTGACTATAAATCTCAGCGGGTTCGTCGACAGTTTCCCCTTCCATTGTAGTACAAGCAACTCAGATAACATGGGCATCCCGGGCGAGTTCGGTGAAAACGACTCTTAAGCAGTTGCGGTATTTTCTGCTTATCTGTTCGCGATAGGTTCTACCCTCATCGGAGGTTTGATCTCCGCCATGTATGTGTTGCCTTCCTCACTTTGTCGCATCTCTCTGATTTCCACATTTCATGTGAAGGTTATATGGCTTGACGACTCTACAGGGGCGTTTCAAATGGAACGTCCACTTCGGTGCTCTGCTGACCAGTTCTATAGACTTATGTGTATTACATGCACTACTCCGAAGATTCTTCGTTCACAAAGTTCATCGTTGCTCTCACATGGTGAGTTATTAGGCCACCAGGGATAGTTGTCAAGCCTGCTTATGCGAAGTCAGGATTCTTGATACGCTTCATGTCTTGTTTAGTGAGTATTTGGTGATTCACATGAATGCATGGCTGACGATTGATTAGTGTGTCATATGTTGTATTATTACCTGGTGAAGCTGAGGCATCTGCTCCTAGCAAACGTTGTGCTGATTCATTGCAGATAATCAACTATGGAAATCCGATGAGTTTGGAGTATATTGTCTGGTTCGTATCTCTTCGATTTCGAAACACCTTCCCACTGATAACACACGGCAGGACATTCTCAGTGAGCATCTCTGTTTTTCTACAAGGCATTGGTTTAGAGTGTTTCTCTCCTTAGGCATCGGTCTTGATGAATGTGCGTTCCTTTCGTCTCATAAGCCTTTACTATAAGATTCAACTTTATTCCAGTCACTTGTGATCACCATAGTTCAATTGTAAGTGACACTCATTTCCGGGTCGACGCTCATAGACCGCATGTTGCTAGCTTCTTCGCACATAAAATATATCACCGTACGTCGAATTCAACTGCGACTCGAGACTTTATTGATCGGCACTCAGTTTGTCGTCGACAACTGAGGTGGTTGGTGATTCCCCCAATAGTGAGTGCATTTACTTGTGATGGAAAACGTGTCGTCCAGTAATAAGATCGTGACAGATAGTATTGATACTGGTTGGCTTTGGTAAGTCTTCCTTATTGCACTCACGAAGGATCTCCAATAATATTTGAATAGGGTTTGACATAGGTTTGAGATTTTCTTTCACTACGAGAGACCTACGCTAACCAAAAAGCAGGGACAGTTGTTGTGATGTACTCAGTCCTGTTCAACCATCTTCATTGACATACTAATCTCTGCGTTTAGGCTCGTTAATAACGCGCTCAGTTTCGCCTTCTACACCAGGGTACTATATTTTGTTAAGAGGGAAATTGGTGTGGCAACTCACCAATGGTTACACCTAGTTTTACACCTCGACACCCGCCGTGTCCGCCGTCGTGCTAGCTGAAGTTTTGATCACGGCGTCACTCTGCATACTTTTTGTACGATGGTGGCTCGCGCTCCGCAGCCCCTAGGTAACTCCAGTCGGTGTCGGTCGTTCCTTCCTGATGAATCCTGCTTAGAACGAAGCGTCTCTTAAATACCCTTATCGTCTATGCTGTTAACCGGTGTCTGCTGACTTTGTAAGTTTGATCACTCTTTACTTTGTAACTGTGGCTTACGTTACGCGGTAGACTAGTCACCGTTGCGGAGGTCTCTGTGGTAGCGGTATGACGGATGACCCATTGCAGGACTACTGTGGCGTTCTCACACCTCATCCAGGACGCTGCTCAGACAGCTTCATGGCCAATGGGATTGGAATGCATCGTTGGAAAACGTCAGTCTTCCGTACCCTGAGAACTTCCAATCTTACCATTGATTAGTATACGCCAATTCGCTTCTAGCGTCACTGAACACCAGAGAATATCTTCGATCCCAGGATTCCGGTTTCGAGTCGGATCCACGCATGAATACCATGTGCTTTGCGGACGCGCCGAAGCTGTCGGGGGACATGGGGACTTCAAGGGTCGGTGTAAGGGAGTTTCAAGAGTGCGAAGTGGCTGTCAGAGTCGATGTCACTACCGAACCAGCATTTGATAAGACTACGGCGCTGCGAAGAGAGGCGGAGGTGTGATACTCGTGGTCTCTAACCTGCCTTTCTTGTCGCTTCAAGGTCGATTTGTGCATCATATGTTGATATTAAATATCCCTTACCAATGCGCTGCTCGTCTTCATTCTAGGAGGCTCTCTTCAACTCGCGGGCTGGATTCTACCCGGCACCCCTCCGGTCCCTTCGCAACGGCTCAGTGTAGATCTTCCTCTTTTCCTCTGGCATATTTGAGCTCTGAGGGTTTCCGAGTTGGGGTTGGTGCTGCCTGCAGAGGGTCATGATGGGGTCGTAATTTACAGTTACCCTCATCCTCGTAGAAGACAGTGGTCTAGTTTGCCTCTCTGGAAGAGATTCGGTGACGCTTGTCTGTCCTCGATTCCCCGACCCATCTATGTGTTGTTCGATATCAATCCTGGACTGGTGAGGGAACGATTTTTCATCCGGGTCTGTTGCATTTTTGTAACACCCTGTAAAGCCATGCACTTCCGATAGCAATTGGCTGACATAAGCGATATCTCACAACTTGGCCTTGAACGAGGCTTGCTCCTACGAGCCTCCCTCGACACTTCTGTCTCTCATACAAATACATTCACTACACTCGGTCAGTGGCACTCGGCTTGGCCTTCGGCTGTGGTGCTTTACAGTAATGTCCGAACTTGCATCCAAGCAACTGCAGGCTACGAGATAAGTTACGATGTCAAAAAATCCACCTTTAATATGACTGTTATTGCTCCCCGTGGAGGCTCGCGCCCTTGGATGGCTCCAGAGCTCCTAGAAAGCTACAAACCCTCTACGGAAGTGGACGCGTAAGGGCATTTGGAATGACTGTTTTGGTACGCCACTATGTTCTTGTTCTGCAAGAAGTTTACTGTTTTTGTATAGGAGTTATTTACTCGATTGGTACCTTTCCATGATTTTCTGCGCTTAGAAGACGTGATGATTACATTGATGATGGGACAACTACCATTTCGTCCTTCTGAGGAGTCCACACTTTCCCGCATGACTGATGTGTGGTGGGAAAATTGTGTGTCGTGCTGGAGAAGTGAACCTTCATCTCATCCCTCGATGAAGGAATTAATGGAGAAAGTTAAGGGAGCTACGGCCTGTGCTTGAGGTTTGTATCGATTTCTTTGCACCCTGATTGAGTTTGCAGTACCAAGCTAGTCCTGCTTCGATGCCTCCTGAAGCCTCTCTCCCTGTGATGCCGGCGTTCTCGAATGATGTCATGGTCTGTCCTCTGCGATCCCCGTAAGAAAATCTCGGTTCTGACCGATTGCTTCAGCCGCATCTGTCCCCTTGGGATAATATGTCATTACTATCAAACTTCGATGGCGTCCCACGACTTTCTGCCATCATGCATGGTGGTTCCAATGAATTCGTAATCCTGCGGGCATATCGCTCACCAGGTCTGGATGCTTGTTCAGGTGCTGAGAGGGCGTACCGACAAGGTTTTGTCGGTTGCCTGCTCACCTGGTGGGAAACGTATCGCATTAGGTTCTGTTGACAACTCAGTTCTTCTGTGGGATACGCAAGGTCGCAGTCGAGTTGGATCTCCCTTCAAAGGCCACGCGAGGTGGGTGCGGTCAGTCGCGTTCTCGCCTGGCGGGGAACTGGTCGTGTCGGGTTCTTACGACGAGACTTCGTTTGTGGGATGCGCGCAGGAGCTTTCCAGCGAGCCTACCTCTCCAAGGGCACTCTTCAAAGGTCTTGTCGGTCGTGTTTTCACCGAACGGGAGGATCGTGGTCTCGGGCTCCGCTGACAAAACTAATTGTTTGTGGGATGTCCACGCTGAAGCACGATTGGGCTTGCCACTCGAAGGGCATACTAATGCAGTACAGTCAGTCGCAATATCACAAACTGGTACCAGGATCGTGTCCGGCTCTCGCTACAGAACCCTTCGTCTATGGGACGCCGACACCCAAGCACAGATAGAACCAGCTCTAGTAGGGCACAGTGACATGGTTTACGCGGTCGCTTTCTTGCCAGACGGCAGCATGGTTGTGTCGGGTTCTGAGGACAAGACCCTCTATCTATGATACATACGCACTGGCATACAGGTTGGTCGTCCTCGGAGGACACGATGGTGCAGTGAATTTAGTTGCGTTCTCCCCGGATGGAACGTAAGTAGTGTCAGGGACTGAGAACAGAAGTATGTGCCTATGGAGTACAAGAGCACACTAGACGATCCACCACCGTCAGAGGGTATCGGTGCAGAATGGGCGTATTGTATATATCTTTGCACGTATAATATCCGCACGTTAGGTTGAGCTGCATCGTAAACGTAATTCCAGACGCAGAACTTCCGAGTTATGATCGGCCGTGTCTGTATCCAATACTCCAACTAGTAACACCAACGTGTAGGGCGTGCCACACCACCGTTCTCACCGCCCAGTCACAGTACGTCCCCCTTCACGCTCGTCTCGACTCTCATACAGTGAGTGAAAAAACGTGTGCAATGTTTGGCTGTTTTGTACTAAGTCCAGTGTAGCGCCATGAGGCGTGGGAATCATGCTTAGCCTTGGTGAGGTGGGTGGTAGTACTCGCTCTTGGCTACAAAATGGTCCCAGGGTCATGTGATTTGGTGCAGTAGTCATTGAGATATGTCCATTATAAAACAGCTACACCATTGCACACATTTATTCACTTTTGGGCTGGAAGTAAAATCTGAGTCAAATGAAGAGATAATTGTGGTTGTTTGGTCCTACAAACAAAGATACACATATAAACATTGTGTCTGAGTTTGAACAAGTTCACACGCTTCTTTATTTCCAACCTTTACCACCATGAGATCCATCTCCTCCACCCAAAGGAATACTATCCTCACTATGCTTGATTCTGGTCATTCTCCTTCCTCTATTGCCTCCAGTACTGGCCTACATCGCTCTACCATCTCTAGACTTCGTTCCAAGGAGCGTTCCAGCCTGCAGAAGTCCACTGGAGGTCGTCCATCCAAGCTTTCCCCTGCTAATGTCTGCCATGCCATCCACCTCATCTCAACTCAGAAGGCAGACAATGCTGTGCAGGTGACCAAAACTCTCACCAATGTCATCAACCAGCCCCTCCACCCAAATACTGTTCGCCAGCACCTGAAGAAGACTGGTATGAAGGCTGTGGTAAAGCGAAAACGACCTATCCTCTCTGCCAAGCATCACAAGGCAAGGTTGGACTTTGCCTATGCCCATAAAGATTGGACTTTGGAGGACTGGAAGAGGGTGGTATGGTCTGATGAGACTAAAATTAATCGCCTGGGGTCAGATGGGCGCAAATGGGCATGGAAAAAGCCAGGGGAGAAGCTGAATGATAGGCTAGTAGAGGGGACACTGAAGTTTGGAGGAGGGTCTCTCATGATGTGGGGCTGTATGACCTGGGAGGGTGTTGGGTATGGCACCAAGATTGATGGTAGGATGGATGGAGACCTCTACCTCCAAATTTTGAAGGATGAACTACAAGATTCCCTTGAGTATTATGGTCTCCATCCTCCTGACATCATCTTCCAGCAGGACAATGACCCCAAGCACACCTGCAAACAGGTCAAGGAGTGGCTAGAGGAGCAGGATTTTAGGACTATGGTATGGCCTACACAGTCCCCTGACCTCAACCCCATAGAACATGCCTGGGGTTACCTCAAGAGGAGGCTTGCAGAGTATGAGCATCCTCCCAAGGGAATACTGGAGTTGTGGGAGAGGACTCAGGTGGAGTGGAACAATATACCAGCTGAAGAGTGTCAGAAGTTGATTGAAAGCATGCCTAGGAGGGTGGAGGCAGTGATTAAAGCAAAAGGAGGCTATACCAAGTACTGATATTCCCCAAATACCCCTCACTTTTCAAAAGTGAATAAACGTGTGCAATGGTGTAGCTGTTTTATAATGGACATATCTCAATGACTACTGCACCAAATCACGTGACCCTGGGACCATTTTGTAGCCAAGAGCGAGTACTACCACCCACCTCACCAAGGCTAAGCAGGATTCCCACGCCTCATGGCGCTACACCGGACTTAGTACAAAACAGCCAAACATTGCACACGTTTTTTCACTCACTGTATACCATCGGCCGTCCTCCCACTCACATTCACATATATCTGTCCTCGTGCCATGGATGTGTGACCCACAACTTCGGACCACGTTCATGGAAATTTCCAGTGACGAGGTGATGCTGGTGCTGTTCTAGTAGGACATCTCCGGGGGACATGCACACTTACCGGAGAGGACAGGTGAGCACGCAAGACTTGTGCACAAAATTCAATCACTATACGTACTGGGAGTGCAAGGTGGAGAGAGGTTCGCAGTAAGATTCCACTTTACGACAAGCTTAATCCCAGGAGTCCTTCGGCAACAAAACCCGTTCGCCCATCCTGTTGATTAACGAACAGCTAATAGTTTCCAACTTCGCTAATGCGATGTGGTATCGACCAGCGCATGAAGTATCTGCACATGGAGCATCTATAATTTTGTAAGGAATCTTACTTCGTAACTCCATCAGTGGATGCAAGGGAATGAGATAATCATACGGAATCTAATTAGCGAATTTGCAGTGGATATTGCACAAGACCATGTATCGGACCAAACTACGGTCATTCTCCTTGTTCCTCAACAATGCACCAGTCTTCTCTCCTTCCTCATCCGAGGGTTCTTGACAAAACCGTATGAAATGAAATGACATAAAAATATGACCGACTACGCTACATAATACATTCGTCCGTGACGGTCAACCGGCCATGCAAGTGAGACTCCCCGAATCACTGCAAAGGCTGGACAAAGGACGAAACCAATATGCGCAGTTTCAACAGCTGAACAACCCAATCGACAACAGAGGGCGGTGTCCCTGAGCCGTCAGTGACATTTATCTGCAGTATCGAGTTGGGTGGAACGAAGATAAAGCTGAAGAGTGGCCGACAACGCGGATGTCGCATGGAGAGATGGGCATGCTGGAAGACAGTGAGTGTCATAAAAGACTCGCGGCACAACTTGAGCAAGACGAAAATCAGGCTGGTGGGTAAGCAAACAAGCCAAAGAAGAGGGAGTAAAAGAGGAAAGAGCAGTCTCAACACATCCAGGGAGATGGAAGGGAGTAAAGCAATCCATCATAAAAGTTGGCACCGGAACCGGTGGAGGTGGAACGGTGCGTTGAGCGGAAGTGGTGCGCAGGTCAGCAAACGCATTCGTTTCAGCTGAAGGAGTAGTAGAGGACGTGTGGGTATGAACGTGCTGAAGAGAAACAACAGGGTGGGTAGCAGCAGGGTCGGATAGCCAACAGTACAGCGATCGTGCAGGGGAGGAACGGAAAGAAAGGTGGCGGCGATGGTTACGCCGTAATAGAAATTGAAGGACAGCACGTACAAAGGGCTTCAAGATGACCAGGATAGACCATAGCAGGAGAAGGGGAGTTGGCAGCAAGTAGGCCATACACCTCTCCTTGAAGCATAGAGACACTGACCCGATGGAAAGAGAGAACCGACAAGAGAGTGAGATGCGCTGAGAGCTGCGGAGCATGGCAGCATCACTAGGTGAGTGACTAGTGATGCCCGCGGGGACCTGCCCCAAACGGACGTTGACCGGCTCGTCAAGAGCGGTGCGGTGCCTCTTTACATTGATACTACAAGTCTTGATAGATGGCTGAATCTGCAAACCGATTGTACACTCTTGCACCGCTCGTCACTTGGTCTTTCTCCGCATATACAAGTAAGCCATGTTCAATAATTTCTGCCACACTCATCACTCGCCAAAGTCCTCTCGTCTTTGAATTTCCACCTTCCGAGAATGAAACGATCCCTGTTTCTACTTCCCCGGGTTTGCCATCCGTCGCATGAACGGTCGACCTAGCTTCTGCGTCGATCTGCGGCGTACACGATCAGCCGCTTTGAGCATCGTGACACGTCAAGTGCAAGATAACTCGTACCCTCTATCACCTCATCAGGGCTAAGTGCCCTGTTAGCACCCGCAGCGTCGTCGGCACTCTTCCCGTTATCCAATTTCTTCCACTTCTTTTCGGGATGATTCATTGATTCTTGCTGCTTCTGTCCTGCGGAAGTTGCATGGAACCCCACAAAGTATCGCGCCGGATCGCGCTTAGAGCATTGCCATCCGTGGTTAGGATGGATTCCAGTCGGAATCATAGTTAGGGGGACGCGTCTATAGCTCGTTAATACTTTTTGTTGTGGGGCATCTGCAAACAAGATACGCACAATTGCCCAGTCGTCGCATGGTAGTTCGCTGTGTAGACTTGATTGACATTCGCCATTCGTATTGTTGGTGCGTCGGGAGTGATTTCACGGCCGTACTTGTATCGTCAACCTGCAGTTACGTGTGGACCACGGAGTACCTATACCTTGGCGTCAGTTGCATATCATCAGTCCAATGGTAACACAACACCAACGCCGCATGGCTCACCATCAGACCAGTCATCACACATCCAACAGTTAGGGTGATGGGCTTGTCCAGCGATTGCGTCAGTGACGACCACTGGCACGAATGATGCGTGTGCATGCGGGGACGTCCTTCAGCTGATGACTATGGAGGTATCATTGCCTCTCACGGAGACGACGGTATGTCCAGAACCAGTGATGGCCTTGATCGTATGTTCAATTCATTTATGTAGTCAACGCACAATCACGTCCGAGACTCAGCTGCACGACGTACCGACTGGGTATAACCGCGGGATACAGTCAGAAATCTGCAAGCCAGTAAGTGAAAGCGCTCAGGTCCAACGCGTAGGGTGGGTGCTGACTTGCCATAGGATGTTCTTAACATGGTTCCCGTTAAGCGTGCCCAACAAGACGCGACACGTAAGTATTCAGGTCGTCAAAATAACCTTCTCGTGAACTGATGTGCGTTCAACCACAACTACCGTGAAGGGAAGGCTGATAGTTACTTTATCCACGCATGCAGTGTCTTCGTCGTGCTCCTCGGTGGTATTTAGGCACCCTTGCCAGAGCCGCACGATAAGGACGCCCACGCTTTCCAGTGAAACCCACATCATGCGACAGTATCTTTCAAGTTCACAGCGCAGAGCTAGAAACTCATCTTGGACACGATAAGTGGATAGCGAACACGTTGACCAACAAAGACACGCAGGTCAATCAAGTTACTTTGGGTATCGCGGAGACGATCCATGATTTGTAGGGCGATCCAGTAATCTTTCCACTAATATATAGATACATGCGGAACGGGATGGAAGCGGGAACCACTCTCCACAATCCGCAACTGTGAAGTTCCGCATGAGGTAGCGTGGGCAACGGACGGGATGCCATGTATAGCATAGCCATATCATTCTAAAAACGAAGTCAGACCCATTGCAATGGGAAGGACGGGATTGTGAGCGAGCGGCGGGAGCGCAGGTAACTGTGAAATTAGTCTTGATCTGTCTGGCCTCTCGGTCATATACTTGATATCACGATTCTCGAGCTCCGCTTCTACGTCTTCCGGTACTCAGAATTGGACTCTGACCGCATACATACGTCGTACATATTTTGCTTCGACGCGAAAGAACAGAAAAAAGAGATACTGTCAACAGCGATGGAGACCATACTAAATGCAAAACAAGAAACTCACATGTCCTCTGCCACCGTGCTACCCAACTCGACACAGGATCGATGACAACGATGATCCCGTCAAAGTAGGTTGTCGTGCAGACAGACATGCGATCCATTGAACCCTTTCATCTGAGTCACAAGAGGAATAGGAGGTTTGAGGCCAGTGAAAATAGTAAAGAAAATAAAACGCGCACTTGTATGATTTCTTCGCAGTTTTTACAGCCGCTTTGCTTATAGTCGGTTGGCTATTGGACGATGGAGCATCACGACTCGGAGATGTTCATATTTGCCTTGAGGAGGAATTGAAGCCATGCAATTAAAGGTCGTTGGCCTTAATTACATAAGCACACGTGTATCAAGCACTATCCGTGGGAATGAGGAGATAGGGCATCTTCAAGGATATCGTTCAAGCTGCGAGTCGTCGTGAGTTCCACTCTACCTTCATCACTACAGCGGCGGGCTTCACGCTAATCCTCCAGACGCCTTACGCACCACACCGTAAAGCATAAACAATCGTAGTTCACCTTTACATGGCCCCTGGTCGTATCACAAAGTGGTTCAAGTCGCTTCCGCTCGCAAGCGGCAGTGGTTCTCATGGCTCGCGCCGGAGCGATGTAGGAGATCTGACCCCTGCTACGACCGAAGCTATGCCTACCGGTATGATTTTTGTTTAGCGTCTGACAATGTGAGGACTTGATATTGCAATCCAGCTGCTAGTGATCTCGCTCGCGACGCAGCGAGTCTAGTTCCCGGTCAGATTGAAGCTACCCCCCAAGGTATTATTATCGAATATGATGAATTCTAAGCTGTCTAATGCCAAATTCCAGCAACTACGTCTTCTGGACCTGCTTACCGCCTGGATTCTAAGATGGCTAGTGAATACATGAAACATATTAAGCACTTCCGAATTCTAGTTATGGGTAGAGCAAACGCAGGTAAAACCACGATCCTCCAAAGGGTCTGCAACTCTACGGATAAGCCAGAGATTTTTGATGGGAAAGGAAACAAGGTATAGACTTTTAGTCCGATAGGGGCAGTGGTGCCTGTCTGATTATTTGCAGACTGAGGATGTCGTCGTGCAAGGCACCTTGACGGTAAGCTATAAATGTGAACTTATGGAAACCCATATTGAAACTAAGTATTTGTAGCGTGGTCACCATGATATCAAACACGAGCTTGTGTTCAAGAGCAACCCGGGCTTTGTATTCCATGACTCGTGTGGATTTGAAGCTGGGTCTGCACAGCAGTTTGACCAGATGAAGAGGTTTGTGGTTGACCATGCAGCCACAACAAGGGTGAATGAACGTATTCATGTGATCTGGTAAGGAATATATTTTGAGTGACTGCAGGCTAAGGCAACAGAGAAATGTAGGTTTTGCATCCCTATGACAGACTACCATAGGACAGTAACTGCTGCTGAGAAGAAATTCTTCAACGAGTGTGATACAGGACATGGTGAGTACTCTTGGTCAGAAATCATTGTCTTGCATTGCTGAGTGTCTGCTTAGTACCTGTGATAGTGTTGTTGACAAAGGTGGATGCTTTGTACCTTGCTGCTGTTGAGGAGCTTGTGGATGGGGGTTTGACAATAGTGGAAGCAAAGGAAAGGGCTGGAGAAAAGCAAGGAGAACTATTGGAAAAGTGGCTTGCACACATAAAAATGGAACTTAACAAGTGCAAGTTCCCACCTAGAGATTATGTGGCACTCCAGAGTGAGTGATTCATCACTCAGAGATGGTCATGCTAGAAATTCCTGATGGTAGAGATGCATCAAGAGAATACAGACTGCACTGTTTTGATGCAAAGCACAGCAAATGTCATGAATGAGGAAGGTTTACAAAAGTTACTTATATCAACACAGCAGTCAAGTGTTCTTCTGTGTATTGAATATGCTGTGAGGAAGTAAGTAAGCAATTGTTTGGTTGGAGAGATACTGATAGTTTGAAGGACATTGATGGCATATATGGAGTTAGGCCTCAGGGACAGGCTTCGGGTGGATGTGAAAGGGTTTGAATTTGCTCTGCTGAGCTGGTTTCCAAGTTGTCAAGTGAGTAACTGAGGTCTTCTAAGATACAAGGATGAAAGATTAATCAATAATATTTTTATTTGTACTGGTCAACAGGAAGTGGGTAATCTCATGTTGTATTGAATCTGCTGACAGGGCTGACTTATGTGTGGCATGTTGATGGCATGACAGTATGTGAGTGATTTCATGGTTTGTTTAGCTGGATCTTGGCTGAATGCCCTCACTTCATGCTTCATGTTGGTGCCATGACAGTATGTGAGTGATTTCATGGTTTGTTTAGCTGGATCTTGGCTGAATGCCCTCACTTCATGCTTCATGTTGGTGCCATGACAGTATGTGAGTGATTGCATGGCATGTTTAGCTGGATCTCTGCTGAATGCCCTCACTTGCACTCTTCATGTTGGTGCCATGACAGCTTGTGAGTGATTCCATGGCATGTTTAGCTGGATCTCTGCTGAATGCCCTCACTTGCACTCTTCACATTGGTGCCATGACAGCGAGTGAGTGATTTCATGGCATGTTTAGCTGGATCTCTGCTGAATGCCCTCACTTGCACTCTTCATGTTGGTGCCATGACAGGATGTGAGTGATTTCATGGCATGTTTTGCTGGATCTCTGCTGAATGCCCTCACTTGCACTCTTCATGTTGGTGCCATGACAGCAAGTGAGTGATTTCATGGCATGTTTAGCTGGATCTCTGCTGAATGCCCTCACTTGCATGCTTCATATTGGTGCCATGACAGGGAGTGAGTGATTTCATGGCATGTTTAGCTGGATCTCTGCTGAGTGCCCTCACTTGCATGCTTCATATTGGTGCCATGACAGGGAGTGAGTGATTTCATGGCATGTTTAGCTGGATCTCTGCTGAATGCCCTCACTTGCACTCTTCATGTTGGTGCCATGACAGGGAGTGAGTGATTTCATGGCATGTTTAGCTGGATCTCTGCTGAATGCCCTCATGTGCACTCTTCATGTTGGTGCCATGACAGCTTGTGAGTGATTTCATGGCATGTTTAGCTGGATCTCTGCTGAATGCCCTCACTTGCACTCTTCATGTTGGTGCCATGACAGCTTGTGAGTGATTTCATGGCATGTTTAGCTGGATCTCTGGTGAATGCCCTCACTTGCACTCTTCATGTTGGTGCCATGACAGTATGTGAGTGATTTCATGGCATGTCTAGCTGGATCTCTGGTGAATGCCCTCACTTGCATTCTTCATGTTGGTGCCATGACAGGATGTGAGTGATTTCATGGCATGTTTAGCTGGATCTCTGCTGAATGCCCTCACTTGCACTCTTCATGTTGGTGCCATGACAGGATGTGAGTGATTTCATGGCATGTTTAGCTGGATCTCTGGTGAATGCCCTCACTTGCACTCTTCATGTTGGTGCCATGACAGGATGTGAGTGATTTCATGGCATGTTTAGCAGGATCTCTGCTGAATGCCCTCACTTGCACTCTTCATGTTGGTGCCATGACAGTATGTGAGTGATTTCATGGCATGTTTTGCTGGATCTCTGCTGAATGCCCTCACTTGCACTCTTCATGTTGGTGCCATGACAGGATGTGAGTGATTTCATGGCATGTTTAGCTGGATCTCTGCTGAATGCCCTCACTTGCACTCTTCATGTTGGTGCCATGACAGGATGTGAGTGATTTCATGGCATGTTTAGCTGGATCTCTGGTGAATGCCCTCACTTGCACTCTTCACATTGGTGCCATGACAGGGAGTGAGTGATTTCATGGCATGTTTAGCTGGATCTCTGCTGAATGCCCTCACTTGCATGCTTCATATTGGTGCCATGACAGGGAGTGAGTGATTTCATGGCATGTTTTGCTGCATCTCTGCTGAATGCCCTCACTTGCACTCTTCATGTTGGTGCCATGACAGCTTGTGAGTGATTTCATGGCATGTTTAGCTGGATCTCTGCTGAATGCCCTCACTTGCACTCTTCACATTGGTGCCATGACAGCGAGTGAGTGATTTCATGGCATGTTTAGCTGGATCTCTGGTGAATGCCCTCACTTGCACTCTTCATGTTGGTGCCATGACAGGATGTGAGTGATTTCATGGCATGTTTAGCTGGATCTCTGCTGAATGCCCTCACTTGCACTCTTCATGTTGGTGCCATGACAGGATGTGAGTGATTTCATGGCATGTTTTGCTGGATCTCTGCTGAATGCCCTCACTTGCACTCTTCATGTTGGTGCCATGACAGCTTGTGAGTGATTCCATGGCATGTTTAGCTGGATCTCTGCTGAATGCCCTCACTTGCACTCTTCATGTTGGTGCCATGACAGCTTGTGAGTGATTCCATGGCATGTTTAGCTGGATCTCTGCTGAATGCCCTCACTTGCACTCTTCATGTTGGTGCCATGACAGGATGTGAGTGATTTCATGGCATGTTTAGCAGGATCTCTGCTGAATGCCCTCACTTGCACTCTTCATGTTGGTGCCATGACAGGATGTGAGTGAGCTTGGAGAAACAGTGGATCCTTACTGATTCCACCCCTATGTTTAAATATCTCCATTTTGTTTCACTCATAGCTTGTGAGTGGTTCAGGCATGTCTCCCTGAATGTCTGCTTACTTTCATGCCCTCGCTTTCACAATTCACATATCAGGATGTGAGTCATGCCATGAATTATTTAGTGCAGAATCTCATCACAATCATCCATGGTATCCTTGATTTGACCTACTCTTTGACAGGAGGTGGGTATTTTCCTAGCAGCCATAGCTGGCTAAGTTTGTTATCCCCCCATGCTATCACCATATTTCTTTAAACCTTTTAGCTTGTAAGTTTTTGTACTATCTTCTTTTGTGTGAGTCAAATATGTTTAATCACAGCCCACCATTGATGTGGACTCTAATATCTCAATGCCACCTCTACCCAAAGATGTCACTTTGTTGGGGAAGTTCCCAACTGTGCAGTCAATAGCTGAACATGCCATTGGTAATAGTTTGTCATTGCTTGCCCACCATTCACTCACTCTTGAAGGATGTTTGCTTGTTGCTGAGCAATCCTACTTCTTAATGCAGCACAAGGACCATGTGTGGAAGGAGGTTTTGTCATTGGCTGTAGAGGCATATGAAACCTCCAACATGCAGGTTTCTGTTTCCAAAGATGTCAAGGCAGTTTTTCATGATTACAGTGGTGATATGGATGGCCTATGTGATGGTATTATGCAAGTCATTGTTGAGAATTGCATGTGTAAGTGGATATTTTTATTATTTGTCCAGCACTTATCCTGAGATATTCTCAGCAAACAAGCTTTTGATAGAGTCAGGAACTAAGTGAACTCTGTATGGTGACAGAGCATCAAGGTGATGGCTGTAGTTGTTAGGGGCAAGCTGCATTAGGCAAAAGTTATCACTCACAGGCATGTGATACCAGAGTATCACATGCCTGACCATCTAGTATATATGCTGCCATGAAAAGTTACTGTAGAATCATTGCTTTTACATGTCACATTGCAAATACCACATGGTACAGTTTGTGGGTGTGATCTAAGGCAATACTGAGCTTCATCTGCAAAACTGCCTTTTTGGGACAGCCACCACAGCCATTACAGGAATTTACAGCATGGTGACAGCATCACACTGTAACAGTGACCCAGTGGCACAGTGACCCAGCATCATACAGTCCAGTACAGTCCACTTAGTTGGCACAGCCACACAGTGACACAGTCTCACAGTCACTGCAGAAATGAGATTCTGTCTGGTACTGGATATAGTATGGACAGATGAGCAAAATGTACTTAGAATGGACTTTGGCAGATGATCTGCCCTTGTTGTGGAAATGTATGTAAAGATGCATTACCCAGACACTGCCCAGAGTCCAGCCAGCTTGAGTGGCCACAGTCTGAGCAGACAGCAGCACAATTGTCCAGTGGTACAGACAGAACCATATCATCTGTCCTTCCTCCAGTCATTGTACAAACACACCATTAGTTGTATGGTCATAGTATAGATTTCCTCAAATTCCTGTACAGGCATAATACAGAAACATTATACAAACCATGCCCTCTGGGCCCTCCCCACCCTGTCCATGCGTTGCATGCATGCTCTCTGCCCTCACTGCTTGCTCCCAACCATATTCTAAGGGACTTCTGACTGTGGACTGCTTGAGTGCACCTATAATGTGGACATTGACATGGATTTCAGGAAATTCATGGTGTTGGCTCCAGCTGGGGTGAGCAGGCCACAGAACATGTCTTCCACCTGTACTACAGTATGCAAGGCAGCAGTGTGTTTTCATCCTCAACAGATCATAGCACCTCTACAGGATGCCATGGCATGACCCTAGACTGGATATTGGGACAAATATCATCAGTTCTGAGGCCACAAAATGTGCCTTCCCTGCTCAGTCCACAGTTTGAAAGTGATTTTGCCCTCACTAAATCATCAAGTCAGTCTTTGGTAAGTAACAGAAGACCTATCAGCTTGGCAGGATTACTTGATCTTAGGTGCAAGATGTTACAGGATGTGAGTCTGGAGGCCAACACATGACATTTGGGCAACAACCCCAAGGTCATCTGATACTTCCAGCATTTGGGGATCTGTTGTGACTGGAGGACTCTTTCAAATGAGTTAGTCTCAGTCTGGAGCATGAGGGGATCTCACCTATCCCCAAACTTCTTCAGTCCTGTGACACCCCCAACTCCAGCAATGAATATACACAGCAGCATGTCAACCTACAGTGAATGATCAGCATGTGCACAATCAATTGGACAGCATGTACCTTGCCAACCAGTCCAAACATCTATGTCATGTTACATAACACTTCAGATGCATATATATGCTATCTTGAGCTGGAGGGCAAAAAGTCATTATTTTAGCAGCCTGGGGTAACTCTACATTACTTACTGCAAGGCCAGATAGTTGTCCCATGAAGGACATGTGATATGTGCCAGGGTGTGTTGAAGGCAGCTGGAATGGGAACAGGTTGAACATACATCAGGGAACCTTTGAAGAGCTGGTATTCCCAGATAACTATGGCCAGTAGTTATCAGTTTGATATAAACTGGATAATGGTGTGTCAGGTATGATCTTCTATAAATCATAATGATAATAGTCAAATAATGGATTAGATAACCTGGCAGACATTTTACTACCTGGTCAACTGCATATAGGCCTGACATAAGAATTACAAGACTTTCATCATCATGATATAGTGATGACAAGAGTTGATATCACCAATATAATAATGCTATGAAGTTGGCAACACATTATAATTGCTCATCAGACAATATCATCATTATATCAATGACAATATTCTTTTCAGTCTGATTTTACTTTGGTCATGAATATCTAGTCTTGTCATCTATGTCATTGGTGATCATTTGAACAACTCTGCACTAGCCACAAGTGTGGGAATGTCTTTGTAATGACTGTATAGTACATGTTATATAAACATCCTCTCTTCCCTTCTCTCTTTTCTTTACTCTTGTCTCTGAATTCTACCTCAGGGCAAGAGTCACTCTAAGACTCTAAGTCTTAGGGTTCATATCAAGGTAAGTGTACCCTTGTGTGAAGTCATTTGTAAGTGTCTTTCTGTGTTTTATTTTCGCTTTTTTGAGGTTTAAGTAGTTCATCATACTCAGTAGTGTACTCACCAGGTACTTATTATGTAAATGATATTGAAATGAAATTGCCTGCTTTTGATATTATGATTGATAATTCAATGGAAGGTTGCTATGGCAATTTGTATCTTTATTTTTTAAGCCATTGATAGTGTCAATGACAATCATTGAAACAAGGAAGGTGCAGAGGGGGACCTATGATCTACTGTGCACATTCTGATACATATGATCTACTCAACCTTAATGATAACTTTTGACCTATGCTGCGAAGGCTCCCAGAGACTATATAGCATCACCAATGTGTATATCATTATGATATACCTTATAGGGTTTTACAGGGTAGATAAAGTCTTATATAACATAATCATTCCATTAAAATTTCCCTGATGTAGTATGTGTTACATAGTGGTAAGAGACTTAGAGAAAATTTTGCAAAGGGTCCACAATCTGCCCAGAATGTGTCATGATGTACAGGCAGCTAAACATGCACATATCCAGACATCAAGCAAGTAAGTTATCTGTGTGTCCAGTGGTCAGTTAGCATACAGACAGGTGAGAAATGCTCATGGTACAGATGGATGGTACATTGAACTATCTAGATGACAGATTAGGTATGGACACATGATCTGTCTCAGAACCATATGTTGAGAAAATTCCTAGGGCTTGAGAGCATTTCGCAGAGCCTGGATTTCATATGGACAGGTGCTTGAATATATCTGACTGTTGGTTTTGGTATGGGAATATGGTTAGCTGCATTCAGATTACAGGCAGACCATCTTCCCCAATCTAATTATCATACTGACAGAATCTCATTTCCACAGTGAGTGTCAGGGACAGCCACCACAGCCACCACAGGAATTTACAGCATGGTGACAGCATCACACTGTGACAGTGACTCAGTGGCAGAGTTGCCCAGCATCACACAGTCTGGTACAGTCTGCCCAGTTGGCACAGCCATGCAAGTGACACAGTCTCAAAGTCATACAGGTCATAAAGCTTATACATGGCAGTAATAGCAGTTGGCAAGAACTTTATGGCTGGATGATATGAGCACAAGAAGAGGGGCAGGATCATATTGCTTCACAAGTAGTGTCACACTAAGTACAAAACAACAAGACATATCATGCTCAGGAAGTATAAAACAGTGGGGAGCATAAGTATGTCAATGGTAATGAATGAATGCCATCTAGGCACAGGGAGAAGTAGAGTGAACTTTTCACATAAATATCAGAGGAGTATACATCAGCAAAACTACATGTAGTCTGCTTGGTTGGAACATCTGATTCAGTCTGACAAACTTTATTTCAAGCTGTGTGGGCCCTGAACCAGTATAGGTTACCCAGTGCAATCATCTCATCAACCCTTGCAGCAGCAAGCTGCTGTTCAAGGATACACACATTGTGTTGGGCACATGCAGCTTCTATCATTGGGACCATTGAAATGTGGTATGATGATGTGGTTGCTCCCAAAAGATATCAATTAGATATCAAAAGATATTGTAAAATATAGTTATATGAAGGCTATATCATGGGTAATTCAAGGTGGTCAATTGGTCATGTGTACCACACAGTGAGCTGAATGATATACCAATATATATCCTATATCTCTGGGTTACTGAGGCCAACATAATTTAACCATATATCATAAAATGATCACATTTATAACTGTATAGTACATACAATATATATAATCCCTACTGGAGGGACCATCTCAAGTTCTTCACTCTTGCCTCTGACTTTGATCTTCGAGTCAGAGTAAGGGTCAGTGAACTTAGGTAAGTCCAGATGAGAGATGCTTAAATTAGGTAAGCATAACCATGTCTAAATCTGGTATGTCTTTATTATTTCAGTTGGATCATGGGTAAGTATGGCTATTGTGGAAAATTTACTTGCAGTGTCAGGAATGCCCCAAATATGGCAAGGGCTGTCAGAGGGGCTGTACATGTTCTGTCTGTTATGATTAGAGTGGTCTATATATGGTTATTGATAAGTGAATAGTGGTTAATCAATTTATTATTATTTGATTAATAGATTGATTGGTGTTTTCTTTTGTGTCTGACAAATAAGGCCAGGGTGTATCGAGATTATTATGCAATGGAACAACTAACATTTTCTATTTGATGTTGCCATATCTATCTTTTTGATTCAAGTAGCAACTACACCATGTGCAATATAGTTTTGACCCAGGGCTTAAAGCATTACAATGCTACTGTATATCTGACATTTGATTTATTTTGAGTACTAGATACTCTCTCCCAGATGAATATATGATGTTGGTGTTAAAGTAGGAATCCAATGATATCAAGGACAAAATTGGCCTCCTCTCATTCCAGTTCAATGTCTGAACCCTCACCATCAACCTGCAGGTATGCTGACGAGCCAGAATGCCAACTGAGGCAATGTCTAAGTACATTTGAATGAGTCTCATATTCTGTCAAGACACTTCACCACTTACTGCTTTGTGGAAGTACTATTTGTTTTGGGGGAGGTGAGATTGAGGTTGCAATTTCAAAAGGGAATACTGTAAGACTGGAATACAGCAGATTTGCATACATCAGCAAAACCCTGGGTTTGGTACAGAGGCACAGACACACAGATGGTACACATTTTCCATAGACCAAGTACAGACCCTACAGACCCTACAGACTCTACAGACCCCACAGACCCATAGACACCACAGATGTAATTTTTCATTTGCCCATATCTCATCCAAAAATAGACATATTGATAATATAATCATACTGACATGATCATGACATCACACACTACAACTTTCATTATGACATCATAACTGTACAGCCACTTTTTTGTTTTTGCAAACTGGGACTCCATGAGAACTTTGTGAATATCTCACCAAAAAAAGGAGATATTAGTAAGGTAAGCATATTCCCAGGGTCCTGTGATCATAGACTACAACTTTTGTTATGATATTGTGGCTGTACAATTACTCTATATGGTAGATTTGTAGACTGGGCTGTAGTAGCAGCAGGCAACTTCCAAGTCTGCATGTGATGCACAGTCAGAGTTTCAATTGGAGTTTGAAATTTGTAGTGGTGCACCACACAACCCACAGACCTGGCTTTGAAAGTTGCTGAGGTAAGCAGACAAAAGATATATAAACCCAGCTCACTCTGACACCACAACTCTTTCTACCACCACCACCATCCCTCCTCCTCCTCATTGTTGTTGTCCCTCCCTCAACTTATGCTCATCCATCCCTGATTTACTACCACCATCCTTGTGGTGAGTACCCTCTCCCTTGTAATGGTAAAATATGACCACTTAGAATACATACATATGTATATCCCTGTACCTTGACATGTAATTCAAGGTAGCTTTATGATAATATAATTCAGTTATTGGTCAACTTCAACATGTGTGAGTGGTTTGAATCTGTAGTATTAAAACAGTCTGGGGTAGGTCTGTACAGGTCTGTACAGATATGGATATGTGTACAGACCTGTATAGAGGGGGGTGGTTTGCTGATGCTAGTCTTAGTGAACCAATAGCTGAGGGTGTCCCTTTTGGGAGGACTGCATTTCTGGAGAGGGTTGGCTGCACTGGAGAGTGTGGATTTGATGTAGAGTCAGTGCTAGGATTTTTGGGGTCACTGGCAAAGGAGATATCTGAAGCAACTCACTTACTCACATACTGAGGGCACCAGAGCAAATCACAATGCCTAGTTCACTATGACTCATGGCCTGGTCAACTCAGGGGTTGTCCTCCACTGGAAGATCACTGAAGACAGGTGAGGGTGACATGAAGTCAAAGGAAGTGATGGTGAGAATGTTGGGAATTTGGAGGTGGAAGCTTCCAAGGCTCCAGTAGGTTGATCAAGTTTGCTGACACATGTTCACCATCACTTTGAGGACTCAACTCATCACACATATTTGCTTCAATCATGGATATGACTGCTCACCTTGCACCAACTCTTTGACTTGCCTCATTTCAGTTGCAGAACAGAATGGTTCAATGTCATGCACACAACTAATCAATTTCTGACAATATCTAATTGTGCATAAGTCTTGAGGAAATTGATGCTGACTTTATGACCAAGGTCAACTTGTGCTGTCATTTTATCTAATGTTCATCAAACTTGTTAACCATTCATGTGGTAGGGCCAGCTTGTGTAGGACTTGAAACTTGACATGTACTATTCAATGGTGGATATATTGATACATAGGGTTTTGTTTTATTTTCTGTAAGTTGGATTGCCATCTACTGCATATCATCTCCCACAGATCAGAATGCCCAACTGTCCACAGTGTCTCAAGAGTTTTTCATCAGCCCAAAGGGTTACCACTCACCTTGCACAGCCAGAGTCTAAGTGCCATGCTTGGCAGTGAGAATGACTTGGGCTCTCCCTGCATTCCTCACTGTTGACTGTTAACAGTACACCCAGCTCCTCTCCATCACTAGATGACTTTCATGATCTGCCCACCTATGATGATTTCAGTGTTGTTCAACCTGACTGTGATGCCATCAATACATCTGTCCCCTTCAGTGATTTTGACTTCAATGGGGAGGAAAGAATCTGGAATCCATCTGTAGTTGAATCCACTGCTCTCCTTGCTGAATTAGGACAAGGCCATCAAGTCCAGCCATTCTCCAGTGCAGGGGTGGTCTTTAACATTGGCAAAACATTTCTTAAGCATTTTGAAATGGATGCATTCTCTTCCTTCCATTGTACCAATTTATATTATCCCATTGCTGGCCTCAATGATTGGGAAATGGCCAACTTCCTTCTGCAATCCAAAATGAGCATGGCAAAGATAGATGAATATCTATCATTGAGTTCAGTATGTTCAAGTCACCCATTCTACTCTTGATATATTCCATTAATTGATTGGTTCTCAGGTATGTGCTCTGCCACTTTCATTCTAGACTGCCAAAGAACTGCAAAGCCAAATAGAATTACTTCCAACCATGCCATGCTGGAACTACAGGATCATTGCTACATCCTATCCCATGAAGAGTCCAGCTATTCTGTACTTTCATTACTCTCTCAAGTGCATTGAAGCACTGTTCAACCATCTGTACTATACAGATCATATGATATACACTCCATTCTGAGTATTTACAAGTGCAGAGAGGGTTGTCAGGGAGTTTAGCAAATGGATGAGCAGGGACATGGCATGGTGGATGCAGGTAGGACATTATGATCCCAGTCTACTTGCACTGATTTCATCCAGTCCAAACTCCCACCAGGCACTACATTGTGCAGCATAATCCTTTTGTCTGACAAGACTCATAATGAATATGTGTGGTGGAAAAGTTGCTCACCCACTTCTTATCAGCCTCACAAACATTAAGATGGCCATGTGGAACAAAGCATCTTTGCATGCCTTCTTACTCAATGCTCTCATGCCTGTCATCAAATTTATCCCCCCCATGCATCAGATGTGTTCTGTGTTGGAGGCTTTCCTCTTTCACAAGTGCCTTGACATAGTTCTTCAACCCCTCAAAGTTGCCACCCAAATTGGACAAATGATGTCTGATCCCACTGGAAATCTTTGCCACTGCTTTGTGCCACTTGCTGCATATATTGTTGTTACTCTGGAAGCATGTATGCTGGCTTGCATCTGTGGCAAGATGTCTCTGGTGACAATGGCCAGTTACAAGGACTTCAGCAATGCATTTCAGCATGAACACTGTACTCAGATGCTGAAGATGCTGAAGTGATCTTGAAAGATATCTGGCCCTCAAGACAGAGTACTCTGTTCCAGATTTCTTCAGCATCACAGAGAGGCTTAGGGCTGCCTTGCCTGGTTCTATCCCACACCCAGTCTGCATGTTCACTTTGGGGGCTACTGCCCTCTGCATTAATTATCAGCCATCCATCAAATGCATCTCTACTGATAAGGCTGCTGAACCATTTGACATTCCAGACCTCCAAAGAGCCCTTGCAGACTCCCTGGGTTGTGAAGGACCACACATGCAAAACATCCACTCCTTTGGCCAACAGTGGTGTTCACCTCCAGATGCTCACCTCCCATTCAGTGACCTTCAGGTCTGGTACAAGGTTTGTCTTCAACAAAAATCATACCATGATTCTAGTTCTCTTGAGCCTGTGTTTACAATCAATGCTTTCCCCCCCAATCATACATGGAAATATGGCCACCACAATGTGGCAATTTTTCAGGTGGATGCACACCATGAATGGCCTGCCAGTGGCCTCACAGGTATGCCATTTTAGACACCAAGTGATACCACACTAACAATTGCCCCTGTAGGTCATACTGTGGTAAATGTTTGTCTTATCATGTACCCCATCTCTCCCAGAGGGCTCCAGCTTGTCTGGGATGATCACCTCCTTGTTTATGTTCAATGGTTTGATATGGTCCCACAACAGCAAGCTGATGTGGACCTGGCAACAGGACTACATGTCCTGAAGCAGGTGAAATATGCATCAGGGGAGTTTTTGGGGGATGTCTTTCCTCTGGATCAGACTAAGTCATATGCTCATCTTGTACCTCACTTTGGTGAAGCCACTGATGTTTGATTCACAATGCTGGAAAAATCTAGATGCCATGACAAGGCATTGTACATAATTGTAATGGGGTGTTTTCACTTAGTGCATGCCAATGGGTTGCCATGGGGGTTGATCTACATGAAATGGCTTTGTCATTCAGGGGGTCACCAATATAATCAGAGGGGTGTCATGACCATGTCCAGTAATGCCATGCACATGATGCCAGATTATGATGTCATTCACAGTGCATTGCCAAGCACGAGAGAACATTGTCAAGCATTGTCAAGTAATATAATATAAAACACCATTATCATCCATTGCCATGCATCCCCACCATTGTAATGCTGACATTTTCTTTCTTAGGATCTTTTTAATCCTCCATTCTGGCAGATTTTACATTTTAAATTGGATGGGAAAGAATCAGTATTAGACATTGTAATACAAATTGCAATCAACTGAGCAACATCATATTATGAGGGACAAACTACGCGGGAATTTATGCTAACATAGCACTGGGTGTTTGCATGTTTTTAGAAGAGGATAATAGCTGCCCAGTGAGAGACAGATGGCATCTGTGTATGCCATGGCCACATTGCTCCACTAGCCTGCTGAAAGGAGGGTGTCACTGCATGTGATGAGCAGTTGGAGGTTGGGATGAGGCAGTGAAATGGTGGAACCTAGAAGGGGATGGACCTGCTGGGGAAGCACATGAGGGAGGTATTGGATAAACCTAAACTCTCAGATCAGAAGGTGTGCACAGATGGACTATGAAATCCTTCTGTACCATGGCTTCAGTGTCATTGAGCATCATCAAATCCACATTCAACTCCCAGTAGAGTCACTGTACCATCTGTGTAAAATGGAGACTCATCAGTGACAGCCACAACTAAGGAAGCAATGAAATGGACTTACATGAAATACAAGTGGCAGGTGCCATCCACTGTTGATGATGGAGACCAATGAGTAAACTTTCTAGAATTATTAAATGCTAGTCAATAACTTGTGAATACCATAATATAGCACAGACCAGGTGCTGCGACTTGGGAGAATGGGTAACCACCTCCAGGGTCATTGTCAATGGTAATGATGGGTGTGCAGTGCATGGGTACATAGTGGTGCAGGATCAAGAATAAAAATTAGCTGAAGAAGGTTTGGGTCTGCCCTAATATACACTAAATGTCTTGGTAATCATCAAAACAGCAATATAATGTCATTGACACAACATGTCAAATGTCCCCAGCAGCTACATCATGCTGAAAATGAAATGTTAAGCATGTGTTGTTCTTGAGCTACTTACCAGAAGAGATAAGGCATTTCTTGTTGGGAGAATACCCCCTTGATTTGTCCTGAGGTAGTTGAGGACTGGATCCACTGACTCTCCATGAGTTTGAGGGAGTGACACAGAAGACTTTGTGAGCATGGCCCAGGCTCTGCACAGAAATGATGAATGTTGTACAGTGACTAGTGTACAATGATGGGATGGAGCCCATCAATCTTGAAAGGATGGTTCATCATCAGACACAAAAGGCAGGCCTGAGGAAATGTTAATGGAGTGGGGGTTTTCAAAAGTCAAGTCAGAACACAGATTGCAAAATGGCAGACTGGTGCACTGCTGGGCATGGGTCACTTCTCCAATCACTACTTCAAGGTCTCATAGCATGCACTTGGAAGGAGGTAGCTCAAATGAAGTTCTGTAGCCTTCTGTTGGATCATGGCAATGTTGTACATTGTGCTTTGTCACTTGGTTGAAGGTGAAGCACCTAGCATTTATGTTGGGCTGTTAGCAAGTAAAATTAAAGAAACAGAAATGACACTGACCATCCATGTGCATACTTCAAAGCTGTGTTCATGGCAGGAAATGACTGTTCATTGCTAGCTTTGGCATACCACAGCTGACAAAAGTATAACAACACTGAAGTGTTGTGACCATCATAGCATCTTGCAGAAGCAGTCTCATACTGGGATTACCATATCAGTGGGCAGAGCATGCAACCTCAAACCTGCACTCACACTTTCAATTGCACAATCAAACTCATCTTGTGCATAATAGCAGTGTCCAATATTGACATAGACACACCCATCATTCAGAGATTCCTGAATCTTAGTGAAGACACCTAGCATGTCACAGGCATTTTTGATCTGTCATTGAGTTTCCTCTGCTATTGATGCCACAGTGACACTGCTGAAAGTACCCAAGGCCTCCTCTGCAGTTGCAATCATGAGGCCCTGTGCAGCCACAGTGCAAAGTGGGTTGAACTGCAGGGCCTTCTGGTATGTTTCCACAGCACATTGAAAGCCATGCTTGCATTCTTCTAATGCCTTGGGGTTTGGATCTCTAATTTTGTGGCTCTGATTGTACAGTGCTTCAAAAAAGTGTCCCAATGTTGGGTCATTCTGGAAAGATCTTGCATTGGTGAGGGAACCACTAGGAATGAGGTCATGGGCTTGCAGGGAGTTTGAAAGTACTAGGTCTTGGCTTCACAATGCTACCTAAGTCACATGATCTGGTTGTCATGAAGGTAAGATACTGTATGATGATTTTAAAATGGCAACTAATTGGGACACTTTTTTGAGCATGCATCCAATCTATGGTTATGGGATTCACTATGCCCTCCTACTGTTTATTTGGTTGTATGAATGAAGCCTAACTGTACCACATGATCTGACAAGTGGTTCATAAGCATGCAAACAATGCCAAACATCAAATTTAGACCACTAAGCCTCAGTCCTTTGCCACAACTCAAGAGATCATCTTTCTTGCTCATCAGGGTCAGTCTCTCATGGAATCTCATTAAATACCAGTGCATGCCACAGTGTCATCCATATAATATACTCCAATGACCATGGGTCCCATCAAAATCCTGCTGGAAGTCAAGCAAATGCTGTTTACCCTACTCATGCCTGGGGTGCATTGTCTCTACTCAGTACTGGGAAAGCTGAAAATGTCAAGGACATCAGCAAATCACTGATTTACTGTGCAGGGCTGTACAGCTACCCACAGCTACCCACAGCTGCCACAGTGCCACAGATAGGTCCCCAACTGTACAGTGACCAAAAAACTGTAAAATACCATGAATTAGAGTACAAATTTATTTCAATTAGGATCTACATGGGCTAAACAATAAGTCTATGTCATTAGTACAGCAGTATAGGTTCTAATTAAAGTGCTGTGTAGTCTATAAGTTTGCCCTGTGCTGCTGTGTGACACTGTAGCCACTGTCACACTGTCCCAAAAAGGGTGGTTTGCTGATGGAGGTCAATCTAATACTTCAGGACATGAAGATTAAACTGATCCCCTCCCAACCCATGCAACATTATCCACAGAAGGCTGGCATGAAGGCTGAGGTAGAGCAAAGTGCTCCATTGCAATCCAAGCATCATATGAGAGCTGGCCAGACTGCACCCCAAATTGTCTTGCAAATGGCTGTGAAGATGTCATTGGGTTATGAGTGGCCACAGGAGATATCTGGGGTCAGATGGAAGGAAATTATCTGTACCCTGCCTCCTCAGTAGCCTATCCCTCCCCATACCTCTGGAGTCCAAAGAAGGGTTTTGTTTTACCCTGGTCTTCATGGCAGCTTTCCAAGGATGAAAATGCAATGGTTGGGAGGGGATCAGTCTAATCTTCATGTCCTGAAGTATTAGATTGACCTCCTTGACATTTTCAGCTTTCCCAGTACTGAGTAGAGACAATGCACCCCAGGCATGAGTAGGGTAAACAGCATTTGCTTGACTTCCAGCAGGATTTTGATGGGACCCATGGTCATTGGAGTATATTATATGGATGACACTGTGGCATGCACTGGTA
Source organism: Pisolithus sp. B1 (assembly GCA_024663435.1). Taxonomy (NCBI): domain Eukaryota; kingdom Fungi; phylum Basidiomycota; class Agaricomycetes; order Boletales; family Pisolithaceae; genus Pisolithus; species Pisolithus sp. B1. The sequence goes on from JANFAA010000036.1 coordinate 37,419, forward strand.
TTTAATGAGATTCCATGAGAGACTGACCCTGATGAGCAAGAAAGATGATCTCTTGAGTTGTGGCAAAGGACTGAGGCTTAGTGGTCTAAATTTGATGTTTGGCATTGTTTGCATGCTTATGAACCACTTGTCAGATCATGTGGTACAGTTAGGCTTCATTCATACAACCAAATAAACAGTAGGAGGGCATAGTGAATCCCATAACCATAGATTGGATGCATGCTCAAAAAAGTGTCCCAATTAGTTGCCATTTTAAAATCATCATACAGTATCTTACCTTCATGACAACCAGATCATGTGACTTAGGTAGCATTGTGAAGCCAAGACCTAGTACTTTCAAACTCCCTGCAAGCCCATGACCTCATTCCTAGTGGTTCCCTCACCAATGCAAGATCTTTCCAGAATGACCCAACATTGGGACACTTTTTTGAGGCACTGTACATGATTAAGGCAGCCACACACAGCAAGTATACATTGGATTGCTCATTATCCTTGAGTGTGGCATACACAGAATACTTAGTGGTCTTCAGCTGGTGGTTCTGGATGAGGAATGACATATAGTAGGCACAGAGGTTGAGATTACTAGTATGTGTCATAAGTGGGTGCTTCAATACTTCATGTGCATCATTGACCTGATTCAAGTTGGCCAACATGTGAGCCTGTCAACTTCTTGCTGCCAAATGGTTAGATTCACCACTCATTCTGTAAGGATTCAGCCACCAACCATCTACATATGTATTCAGGATGACATGCATGTAGCTTATCATAAGCTTCCTTTGCCATAACTAGATCTTCCTTGTCTTTGTACAACCTGGCCAGGTTATATAGTAATGAGTTGACATTGCCTCTCCAGAGCTTCCACTGACACCAGCAGCCTTTGTTAGTGCCACTTCATACATTGATTGTGTCATGTCAAGATGAGAATCCATGCATTGTAGAGTACCAAGGTTATTTAGCAGCCATGGGTGAATTTGCCCACCTGCTTCACTGATCCACAAAGCTTCATGGAGTGTGTGACAGTTCACTCTGGTTGTTCCTCCAGCTGGAAACATGCTACCTCAAGGTGCATCTCCAGGTCATCCACAGTCACAGCAGCAGCATGAGTGAAGATGTCTGCATTCCCATTGGGACATGTATCTCTGTGCTCAAGCATTCTGGTTGCATGGTCAAAAAGTTCACATGCATGGATCTTTTCTTGTGCAGCATCACTACTCGATACCCAGGTCTGGGGTGCACATGTAGGGATGTGAGCATCACTGTTGCTTCAACAGATCTCTGGGGGTTAGGGGGCTGTATCAGTGCATCAAGAGTGTGTATCACAGTGGGTATCTCATCTGCCAATTAAATAAATGCTAAATTCTGACTGGTAACAGTAGTTTGGAGAAAGCTTACCATTGTGCATCCATGTCTGGGCCATGTGTCAGATATTTTGTTCCCCAGTAACTCCAAGCTACTATATTCATATGTACCTGTCAGATATTTAGTCTACAGGTGGCCAGTAAATGTAAGGGCTAAATAAAAAGGGTGACTTACTCCCCAGTAACTCCAAGCTACTGAGGAGGGAAGGGAGAAAACTTATCCTACTGTACATGCACTTTTTCACTTATATAAGTGCCACATCATTGCACCTAAAGTATGTACTACTCAGGGGGAAGTTTATACTCAACACCATGCCAATTGCCCCAAGAATATGCTTAGGCTGACCTTTGGTGGCACTTGTGTAGTATTTTGTTGCATCCATCAGTGAGCCTTCTGCATGCAATATCCAAGCAGCACACAGGTTACCCTCCTTGAGTAATGTTAGGGTGTCTGCAAACTGGCTAGCTTTAATGCCTGTACATGAGAGTATAATGTATGATGTTATTAGCCAGTTGGACATGGGCAGTGCAAAAACCATACCCACTTGAGATTACTCTTCCATAAGAACAACTCACACAAAGCATTCATGGCCACAGCACTTTTCTGATTCACCTTGAAGGCTGCTTCGATATACTTGGTACCCATGAGAAATGACTATGCATGTTCTTACTTGCTGAGATTACTGGTTTTACTAGCATTTATAGACTCCAAGCCTAGTAAGAGTCATGCCAACCACTCTGATGGGTTCTAATAGTTTCCTGAGTGAGGTGATAAATGTACCAAGTATTGGATACATACCACCTCCAAATTATGCTGCCAAGCAGCCTTGGCCTTAGCTTTATGGTCCATTACCTGGAGACATAGGCCAATGCCTATTTGATGGCCAGGTATACAAGAAGGGTTCAGTTGAAGTACTTATTGGAGCAACTTCAGGGCTTGTGGGTAGTTTTGCCTAGCATACATAATATGAGCCTATGATGGGATATCCATCAAATAAAAGAAAGCTCAGACAGAGTGAGACACCTTGCCCAGTAAAGCAATGATGTTGGTTGGCTTTTCAGCAAGGGCTCCTTCAGATGAGCATAGGGCAAAGCATAGATTACCCACTGTAAGTAACATTAAAATTTAGGGTGTCTGCAGACTAAACAGTTCACTCTGCTAGCTTCAATGCCTATATACAAAAGCAAAAGGTGAGTCATTGTTAGTCCACTAGACACAGGCCATGTGATCACATACCCACTTGAGATTACTCCTCTGTGAGAAGAGCTCATGTCAAGCATCGAATCACAGCCACAGTCTCATAGTCCTTGAGCATGAATAATGGCATAGGCAAAATTCCTGGCTGCCTTCAGTTGATTGTTCTGTATGAGAAATGAGATATGAATAGGCACAGGGATCATGGGGTTAGCCTTCAGTAATCTACATGGGTAGGAATTGTACCTGCATAGTTTGGAAGTCACATCAGAATTAGTCAGAAAGGGACAGTTTATATTATATTGGTGTTCTTGAGTCTTGCAATTATCTTACCCCAAGTATTCAGAACACAAAATGCAGTGGATTGGATGTATGTAATCAAAAGAAACTATGTAACTGTCACTAAAATAGTAAGTAAATGTAAAAAGGCAAATGACAACATGTAGTAGAGGTATCATTAAGGTTTTTTCTGCCTAGTAGAGCAAGTAGTGCCAGCTGGAGCAATTTCAATGCCTTCCTCAGTCAACTTAGCCTGTCCTTGGGTCACTCTCTTGCCTTTCTTAGTGGCCTTGGACAGAGGGGTGCTTACTAATGCTGGGACATCAACAGAGGGGATGGGGGGATTAAGATGGGTCAAAATAGATGGTTGGGAACTGCCAAGAGAAAGATCAGAGAGCAGAAGATAGAGTTCTGAACCAGTTGTGGACACAATCACTGACTGATGAGATGGATAGCCCCACTCGAGAGTTGGTCCCAGCCTCAGCCACTGAGTTACCATCTACATGTGGTGTGAAAGCTGGGACAGAAATGCTAATGTTTGTAGTTGGCAGTACAGTACTGGAGATCAAAGTGCCCCCCCAGGCAGCACCAGTAATGCCAAGTGAGTTTGTACATGTCTGAGAAGCAGCTGACTGAGTACTGCTGGTGACAAGAGGAGGGTGTGTGGTTGGCCAAACAGTGAAGGGATCAGCAAAAGCATCTGAGTTTACTGCTTCAGTCCCACCAAGGCTTCCCAGTTGTGACAACATATCATCTTCCCAGCCATCAGCAAAAACACCCCCCTCTATACAGGTCTGTACACATATCCATATCTCTACAGATCTAAAAATCTGTACAGACCTACCCCAGATTGTTTCAGTACTACAGATTCTAACCACTCACACATGTTGTAGTTGACCAATAATTGAATCATATTATCATAAGCTACCTAAATTACATGTCAAGGTGCAGGGATATACATATCTATGTATACTAAGTGGTCACTTATTACTATTAGTAGGGAGAGGGTACTCACCATAAGGGTGGTGGTAGCAAAGGAGGGTGGCGAGGGAGGGACAATGACAAAGATGACAAAGATGACAAAGATGAAGATGACAATGAGGAGGAGGGATGGTGGTGGTAGTGGAAAGAGATGTGGTGTCAGAGTGAGCTGGGTTTAAATATCCTTTTCTGCTTCCCTCAGCAACTTTTGAAGCCAGCTATGTGGGTTGTGTGGTGCACCTCTACAAAAGTAGTTACCACAGCCCAGTCTAGAATTCTACCATACAGAGTAATTGTACAGCCATGATGTCATAACAAAAGTTGTAGCCTATGATCACAGGACCATGGGAATATTTTTACCTTAGTAATATCTCCTTTTTTTGGTGAGATATTCACAAAGTCCTCATGGAGTCCCAGTTTGCAAAAATAGAAAAGTGGCTGTACAGTTATGATGTCATAACAAAAGTTGTAGTGTGTGATGTCATGATCATCTCAGTATGATTATATCATCAATATGTCTATTTTTGGATGAGATATGGGCAAATGAAAGTTTAGATCTGTGGTATCTGCGGGTCTGTGGGGTCTGTAGAGTCTGTAGGGTCTGTAGGGGTCTGTACTTGGTCTGTGGAAAATCTGTACCATCTGTGGGTCTGTGCCTCTGTACCAAACCCAGGGTTTTGCTGATGGCTTCTAGGTGGCTCAGCAGAACCTTTGACCTCAGAGGGCAGTTGTTGAGATCCATGATGTTGGTTGGCACCAAACATGGCACTGTCAAAGTGCTTGAAGATCCCCAAAGCCCACATTTTATTTTCCTGTGTTCAGAGTAGCTCAATATAGAATTTGAAGTCCTTTTCATATGAAATCCCAGTTTGACTGCCAGTAGATGAGAATTCATCATCTCCAGAAAGTAGGAAACAAGCCTATCAGTGTACAATGAGTGGACTGTCAGTGTGCAGGATAGAATTTGACTTACAAGTGTACAACAGATTGCAATGACACCCTCTGTTGTCATTGTTGTCTTCAACTTCTGGCCCCTTCCAGGTGGACCACCTTTTTTCTTGCCTGTGAGGATGCCTTTTCCAAAATGTAACATGCATGTGATCTAGAATAGCAAGATGGTAGACTGTGAGCATAACTAGCATGATCAACTAGGAATTGGCTTACCTGAGTGAGCACCTTGTTTTTGAAGAGACCAGAAACATCCATTGCAGATGGGTCTTGAAAGAGGATTGGAGTGAGTGGAGTATATACCTCATTGGTATCCACCAGATTTTGTTTGAGGAGTGACAGAAAGGCTGGATTGGCTGTTCTCTTTCTCCAGTCCCTGAGCACCACTGGATCAAGTCCTGGACTCAAATGAGTGAAGAGTTGTGCAGTGGAGTCCTTGACAGGTTTAAGAATATTTCCATGTTCATTGTTCAATGTAGATGTAAACTGCAAGAAGGAATAGTTAGCAATGGTTGGCTGGATTTGGTGTTCTCCACTCATGAGTTGCTCAAAATGCTCATACTTCATAGCCTGCATCTGAAGCTCAGACAGCAGCATGAGGTAAAGCTCAGTGCTATTGGCAGTAGCCTTGGACTCCAGAGTCTGATAGCATGTTGGACTGCATAAATTGAAGCTAAGGGGGTATGCACAAAGGGGAAAGACACCACTGGGGACCCATAGGTGGTACAAGTAAGCATACTTCTTTGCTAGGGCAGTGATGGTGGCATCTAGTGGGCCTTTGGAAATCGACTTGAGAGCTTGGGATCATGCTTGGGGTGCTACCCTGGCTTTAAATTCACTTAGTTCATTCCTCATCTTAATGAGTTCTTCTCATAGGTGATTATAAGAAATCTGCAGTCGACCCAATGCCTATAAACAGATAGTCAGTATCATTTAGTTTCATAGACAAGCAAAACAAACCTGGCATAACTTGATAGCACTCACATCTGGACTGGGGTTGGCTATTACTCCTCACACCTCATCAAGTTCCCTGTCTAAGTTAGGATCCACATCTCTGGTACTGGTCCCATGGTTTGCTCCATGCAGGACATCCCCATCATTGTCAGTATTGTCATTGAGGCTGTCATAGCCCACACACTGTTTAGCTGGGGTAAAGTCCTCAGGCATCACAGGGAACTGGGAGAAATTGAGTTAGCTGAGGTTGGAACTGATGGCCAATGACCAACAAAATGGGGCAAGGTCCATAAATCTGGTGCCAGGGAAGACTAGCTCCTTTTGAAAGGCTTTCAATGAGGCCAAAAACATAAATGGTCTGGCTAACTGTTGGTGCTGCATCAAGTTTTAAGGTAATTGGGATGGCAATAAGAAGGGACTCACCTTTCCAAGGGAATCAATGGTGGTAATTTTATATTCTTGACTCTCACTTTCAGCATTGAGTTGGCATGCATGTGATATGACTCCAAAGAATGTGGACTGCATGAGTGATAATGATTCAAGGCACAATATGTATTGCACTAGTTTCAAATGGTAGGCTACAGTAATTACTAAGATAGCAAAGTGGACAATGTTTTTCAGTGCATTGTGTGATGTGAATGCAATAGTATCCTACATGCAAGTAAAGTTTCCTTACCCATGGCAGAGATAGTGCTGGTTCCACTTGTTGATGTGATGAAACATATCTCCATCAACTTGCTCCACCACAAGATACTCATCTTTATGTTTTGGGTCAGGGTACAGCAATGCCCCCCTAACAATGGACCAGATAGGAATGAACATTGATGCCATGTGTTAAGTCTGGGCCTACTCCAATGATCTCCGATGCTCACAGGGGGATGTGTATGAAGGTTGGCTGACATTGACCAACAACTGGCTGAGAAGGGCTAACAAAGAGCAATGATGGCTGAAGGGTGGCTGATGGTCACAACAGAGGTTCAGCAGAGGGCATCGAGTTCAGCTCATGTGCTGCCCCCTTGTACAAGCCCAGCCCTTGGATTTTGGGAAGTGAGAGGAGTTGGAGGTTTTCTGACAGAAGACAGAGCAGCCAGTCAAAGACTGCAGAGGAGAATGAAGGTGATATTTGTACTGAGGGACCACCACTGAGCACAGTGGGCTTATATATGGTACATGTGCCATCAAGGCAGTACAGTATTGGAATGTCAGAACTAACATATGGAGTACAGTAAAATTTCAAGGAACAGAGATGTCAGAAAACTTTGGGCAGAGTGTAAGCATGGACGGCGGAGGTGAGGGATGGGATAAAGATGAAGCACGTAAAAGGGAAGGTACAGAATGGAGTTGCTTTGGAGCACTCACTGATAGCCAATCAAGAGACAGGCCAAAAGCCTAAAGTGGAAGTGACCCTGTGCCATACCATATGGAGTAGCTGCACCATAACCAGACTGGACCATCAACCCAAAAGGAAGTTGGCCCCTAAGACATGAGGGGGAGTCACCTGACCAAGAGGTAGCGATCATGTGGTGCCACTGATAGATGCTGAGAGAGTCTGACAGGGGGCAAGGTCAGGAACATGCTGGATGGGTGTTAGAGGGAGTGGACAGCATTGGAGTGGAGTGGAGGTGGACCAGTGACACTGAGGGAAGGTCCATTAGGGATGGGATGGGCTTGGGCAGAGGCAAGGTCATGACACCATGTGGGGGTGTGCTTTAACATGTGTGATCCTGAAGTCATTGTCGAAAGATCTACAAGTTGCACTGATGTTTGCTGTGTAAGGCTGAACAAAAGCAAAGTCATATTTACCAAAGTTGGGAATGTTGCACAAGAACATGAACAGCAGACAAGTGAAGGCAATCTCATTCTGTGAAAGCTGGAAGAGGACATTGTCATAACAAGGCTTGCTGTGGAATGAAGGGTTGTATTGTAGGTAGTCCATTGCTTGTTGCCAGTCTGGTCTCCTGTTGGAAGGGGAGGTCTTCAGTTCAACCCAGGAGGCTAGAGTTGCCTGGTGGAGAGTCAAATAGTGTGGTAAAAAGATCAAAAATGCGCCCTAAGATTCCAAAGGAAGGTCAAGATAGCATCTAATGAGCATCTAGAGGAGGAGAAATAATCTTCTGAGCTTCCTGCATCTGTATTTTGGTCTGTTCTCATCTGGTAATGCATCTGTTATTCTTGTAGGTATGTACCAAGTACTCTAAGTGCATGTGTGGGCTTACATAAGCCACAATGCATCTACACTACTTCAAAATACTAAGTAAAAGATAAAATAAAGTATAAGAACAAAAACATAAGTAGAAACAGAGAATTAAAAGAAATATCTTAGAAGGGAGCATTCCCTCCCTACACCCATATGCATCTTTGAGCAGGCTGTGCATTTTTTCATTGAGCTGAGTGCTGTAGTTGTGCACTACTCCCTTCTTCCAAATATCCCAGACAGTGTGTTGCCAAAGATGTACCTTGGGAAAGTTCCAGTCAGTCTTGAGGTGCTCTGCTAGCTTGCCACTAGACATGTGTGAGATATACTCCTAGGTTTTAGTGAGAGGTCTGAACAGTTAATGACAACAACAAGGTGATATTACATACTTTTAGCTCATTTTCAAATGTCACCTGCTCCTTCTCTATTAACTCCAACATCCTATCAGTGTGTATGTTCAGCCCAATGAGGCTGTCCAATTCTAAGTAGCTGTGGAGCATATTGTTATGGAATGTACTTTCTTTTCTTTTCATCTTATCTAATCTTCCTTATCTTATCTTCCTCTTGTCTAATCTGTTATCTATGGAACCTTCTAGACTCTGGCCTCATGGCCAATGTATGTTTACCTTCTAGCCTGGTCTGCTCCACAGTGATGTCATCCTGATGTCACTGTGACCTCATGCCTCACTGTCACCATATGTTATGCCTCATGGAGGCCTCATGTACCTTAGTACAGTGACTCAAAAAACTGTCCAGATGTTTGCCACTTTCTCAAAGAATTGCATATAACTCAGTCCCCATTTGGCCATAAATCATGAAGAAATAGGGATCAATAGCCAGTGGTCATGTGATAATGTATGCCAAATATGGTTATGATCATGTGACTCAGTACTGTACAATTAATTCAACATTGACCACTACTCATCCAGACAGTTTTTTTGCAGGGTATCCAAGTGACAATAAGTAGGATATATCTAGTACTTTGTGTAACCACCCTTGGCCTTGAGCACTGCTGCAACCATCCTAGGGATACTATTGATCAAATTAAGGCAAACCTCCCTTGGAATTTGCCTCCATTCCTCTTCAATCCTCTTCCACAACTCCTCCATGCCCTTGGGGGGTACTAGGTAGGTTCCCAGCCTTTTCTTCAGGTCATGCCAGAGATGTTCAATGGGGTTGAGGTCTGGTGACTGTGCAGGCCAGTCCAGAAGCTCAACACTATGATCTTTGAACCATTTCTTGGCCAATTTGGAGGTATGCTTGGGATCTCCATCTTGTTGAAAGATGAAGTTGTTGTGATCCATCCCATGTTCCTCCACAGATTGGAACAGATGGTCCTTCATAATTTTGGTGTAGAGTGCTGCATCCATCCTCCCATTGATCCTGCACATTTGGTCTACTCCATGCACTGTCATGCACCCCCACATCATCAAACTCCCTCCACCAAACTTGACAGTGCCTTGGACATGTTGGTTTGTAAGGGGGGTCTCTGGTTTATTCCACACCCAAAGCCTCCCATCTGACTTCAGATGATTGATTTTGGTCTCATCAGACCAAACAACCCTTGCCCAGTCTTCTTCAGTCCAGTGTTGGTACTTCTGTGCAAATGCATAGCATTGTTGTACATGTCAAGGTTGGAGCTGAGGCTTTTTGGCTTTGACAACAGCCTTCAGATTCTCCTTCTTCAGGTGATTCCTTATGGTTTGGGTGCTGACACCCAGGCCAGAGACTTTCTTGAGTTGGGTAGTGGTATCTGCTTGCCCAGAGGTGATTAGGCAAGCCATGTGACAACAATCATGAGCTGTAAGCTTAGAGGGATAGCCTCCAGCATTGGTTGGAGGGGGTGAAAGGGCCTTGGAACATATTTCTGAGACAGTAGAGTGATCAATATGAAGTTTGGAAGCAATTTGATGAGAAGACTGGCCATCCTGAAGCATGGACAGCACAGCTAGATGAGTATCAGAGGGGATGGCCTTCATGAGGAATGGGGGGCATAATGGGCAGTAGTTGGAGCTAATTTATGTATAATCATACTAAAGTTATATTAATTTGTTGAAATTCAGCACAGCCACTGAATAATTAAGCATAGCCACAGCCATACTTAAAGTTATGAACACCTGCAAAAAAACTGTCCAGATGAGCAGTGGTCAATGTTGAATTAATTGTACAGTACTGAGTCACATGATCATGACCATATTTGGCAGACATCATCACATGACCACCAGCTATCCACCCCTATTTTTCCATGATTTAAGGCCAAATGGGGACTGAGTTATAAGCAATTCTTTGAAAAAGTGGCAAACATCCAGACAGTTTTTTGAGTCACTGTATTTATACTTCTCAGAATCACCCTGACTAGCTTTCCCCAAGCTAGTTCATTTGGGTCTTGATGTCTCAAAGCACCTGCTTCCCAGTAGTTCTCCTCTCTTCTCTTATCAAACTTCTTGTCTAGTTTCTCGTTGGTGGACCTATGACTCATTGTTGTTAAGTTTTGTCACACATATGCAGTAGTTGGTACCCTTCATGACTTATGTCATTTGTCAGAATACTCAGAGTCACATAGAAGCTTTGCTGGCAAGATGGTTAGCACAGTAACAGCACCAGCCAGGATGATAAAAATGACTCTCACCCTCAACAGGTCTTGGAGCTTGTTCCCATCAGAGAAGCTTATATGTAGGATACCAGTAAAATGTACTAAGCCCTGCCAAGTTGGAAATGTTGCAAGTCTGTGTTCAAAGATCAGGATGTATTGGGGAAGTAAATAGAAGACACTATTCACAGCTCCTTGAGTTGAGCTGCATGCTGATGTGGTAATTTGTTTAGAATAATCTTGAGTTCCTTGAGTGAATAGTATCCAAAAAGGCCAGTGTGCATAACATGGAGATTGTTGAGGCTTACTGCTTCCTCAGGCTCCAAAGTCTCCACCATCCAGAAGATGTTCTGGTGGTTTGGTTATGTGGTTGGTAAGAGCTATGAATGAATACAGAACTCACTGCAACCAGCCAAAGACCAAGAGATTTGAGGATCAATTCACCAGTGTGAGTTGACATGGGGATCAATGGCAAAAACAACCAAAAACCCAACACAAAGACAAAAGATGCAAGTGGCAGTTTTCCTCAGCAGTGTTCTGCTTGAAGGACCTGTAAAAGCAAAGGGGGAGGGGTTCTGTGCAGCTAGTGCAGAGGGAGGTGGGCAGTCTGGACAAAGAGGGAGCTGGAAGACAAAGGGAGACAAAGACAATAGGCTCCTGAGAACCTGAGGATGACCTGGGGTGAAGGAAGATCAGTGGATAGACCCTTAAGGGAGCCTCAACCACTGGAAGACTGAAGATGATGATAGAGGGGCTTCAAAAGTGATGGAAGACAAAGATATATTGCAGGAGGATAGTCTCCTGGAAGTAAGTATGAATGTCATATATTCTGAGCTGTATTTTTTCTGATGACAATGTCTGGTACTACAGGGTCTATATACAAGACTAGAGCATAGCCTCCAGCAAATGCAAACCAACACTGTGTCAGTGATTGGTAAATGATCAGTAAGGGATTAGTAAAGGATTGGTGATGATCAGTAAGGCTTGGTAAGGACAGTAAGCAATTGGTAAACACAGTGGTAAGCATGACAAAGATTATCAATAAGTGATGTGAAATAAACATGAGTCATAAAAGGAATGGATGAACAACATGCCAAGAGAATGAGTCAGAGTATTGGTCACTGCTGAGTAAGGGGTATGACTGTGCAGATCTTGGTGTGACAGGTCAAGGCATAGTGATTCCAAATAATGAATGATGGGGGACTGTGCCAGGGGCCAGATGTTGGGGGTCTCCAGAGGTGTCAGGGCATTAGGATTTTGCATTTTCCCCCCCCTTTCTCCTCTCAAAAGGGGTGCTACATCAACAGCTAGTCTTCAGCAGGGTGTGAGGAAGATGGGGGACCATCCTCTCCCATAAGAGCAGGGAGAAGTGTCTCAAAATCATCATGAATGTGATCAGATAGCCTAGATGATAGTAACTGGTACTGGATCTGTTGCAACCTTGGAAGAACAAATGATGAGAGGGAGAGGTAGACATTGCAGGGAGTGAGAATGAAAAATCCATATGCCTCTTCAACTGGAGAGACTGATACAACCACATAAGACCTTTCAAGCCTGACAACAGACTCAAGATGACCAAAGAATGTCCTCCTGGATGTCATACTGACAAGAAGATGTGCTGTCCCAAAGAGACAGATTGGGAGGGAGTGGATGAGGAAGGGATGAACCACGATGCTTCAGGGCAGAAGCTGTTGGAGGTATAAGTAGTTATGCTCCCTCACACAGGATCCAAGCAAAGAGATCATTGATGAGGTGGCCATTGTGATGGGATTAGCAAAATTGGCATCTGTTAGCAGAAATGCTGTAGAAAATCATGGAGGGTGAGGACCATTACAAAATTTGGAAGGAAGGATGGCATGATCAAGGGATATCAGTGAGCATGGGAATGATGTCAATATCTTTAGAAATGACCAAGATATTTGAAAAACTGGAATGCCATACACAAGTGCTAAAAAGGTTTGACCAACACTTGAATGGTTTCTTCCCTAGCATTAAGGATTGTTCTTGTGCAAAGGATGACTGCCAGATGTGCCAGTCATTTTTGCATCAGGGTTATGTTCTTCAATCCCCTTCATTCGGCTAGACTCCATGCTCACATCACCAAACACCTTTGGTGTGTGACACCAGTGGACTTCTTTTCTTGGTAGACAGCAAGGGCTTCTCTTGCCTGCTGCATGGTATGCATCAGAAATGTTTTAGAAAGCTGAGATAATGCCTCAATGGGGACCCAGCAAACCAGGCATGGGCATTTACCCTTCAAGCCTCAAATGAGACACATCATACATCTAAGTAGGCATGGTTATTAATTACATTGCCATACTTGTAATGTCCTCAACTTACAGCTCCTCATAGTCAGCAGACAAGATAAGAATTAAGGGAAACAACCACTGTGTGATCTTGTCATAACATTCATACTTATATCCTATCTTGGAGAGTTTGGCAAGTTTATCAAGAATGAAATGAAATGCTTCATGCCATATGATGCACTTGTAATTGGTGTATCTGGTCTTCTTCTTTAGCTGACTCAGGAACCTGCAGCATGATGTTCATGAATGCTCTTTACAACTGCAAAAATAAAGGTCTGAATGCCTCTAGTCAACATTGACTTACAATAGGCAACCAACCAACAACACATCCACCACCATAGCATTCCCCATTCTGGATGTTTATTGGTAGATTCCCACACTGTGCTACAACAGGGTAACCTTTGACCATTGCATGGGAACTTAGATGCATTCAGTTGGCATAAAGGATAAAGGCAAACAGAATGGCATTATTGACATTAGGTAAATGAGACTGGAACCAAGCTCAACATGTGTACATAGTATATGCAAAGCTTATGAGTCAACAAAACATACTTGAATATTCCACCAGCAATCACCAGTCCACAGCTCCAAATAGAATCTCTCATACTTGCTACCATCATATTTGAAGAGTCTTTGGGCATCCCAGGTGAAGTGCAGTGCAAGAAGGGGGTTCAATAGTGTAGGCAGCCTCAGTAGTGACTCAACTACTTATATATTAGATGTACCTGTAGGCAGCTACAGGGGATCAGTACATAAGTAGGAAACTACTAAATAATAAGTAGACTCACCCTCAGTAGTGACTCAACTACTGAGGGAACAGTACCAAAATGTACTCTAAGTGTGGGCCATAAGTGCTTATGTAACCAACCACAAAAGCACACCAAAATAGATATCACACAGGGGTGATTCAATCTCCAATACACCCCCTGAAGCTCAACTGTGTGATAAGTAGATGTGCAGAAAATGAGAACTCAATGAATGTATAATCAACAATTCAATAAAGGAGTGTGTATTCTGCTGCTAGTGAGCTTCGAGTCTGTGTGTATAACGAGTGTATGTGTGGCTGTGTCGACACATCATTGTGTTGTGGCAACTTCCCATTTTGGAATAAGCATGGTGTGTGTGTATTGTCTTGCCACCTTGTACTATGGCTGCCAGGCTGCCATATCAAATAATGATAGATTTTTGATGTTTTGCATTTGTCCAGGGGTATCCCATGTTGCCAGTAAGTGTTTTCAACATTCCAGAGAAGTTTCATGAGGTGGCGAGGTGGCAAAAGGGAAATGGTAAGTCTGGAGGCTTTGTCACCTGTCATTTCGACTGTACTGACATTTTTAGATATTGCCTTGATCCTATTGCATCGGCATGGGTCCTTGAGGATCCCAGAACAATGTGGGAGGTCATATCAGGCTGGTTTGGATGGTGCAGGTAAGTCATTCAGCCATTTGGCCCTGTGCTCATTATCTCCCCTCATATCACTGCTCACAGGCAGCCACTTGGCCCTAGGCAGGTTTGCCAGCTGTTTTGCATTGTTTTGGATTGATCCAGTGGGCACCCCCTCCCACCAGTAGGTGCTGGCAATGTTCCAGAGTTGCCTTGAGGGATTGGAGAGAATTTGAAGCAATGGCATGAGAATGCCAACTAAATGGTGCATGCATGTATCCTCTCATTTTGATTCATTGTGCACTTCTGATCTGTTTATAGCCTATATTCATCATCCATAAACCTCCTGCATGGTATATGAACCATTTCGAGGGTGCAAAGAGAGGTGGAGGTGGCTGCATGAAGGTCACTTGTGCAAGGTGGGCATTTCACCTTGTATGAGTGTTGCTGATGCATTCAGCTGTTTGTTTGATCCTTCCACATTGATGTAGGTCCATGAAGGGTCTAGGCATGTCCATGATGCCATTTGGAGATGGCATGGGTGGTGCAGGTGAGCACCTTGGTTGTTTTGCCTTGTATTCGCTGTGCTGACCTCCATTGCATCAGCAAAACCCCCCCCCTCTATACAGGTCTGTACACATATCCATATCTCTACAGATCTAAAAATCTGTACAGACCTACCCCAGATTGTTTCAGTACTACAGATTCTCACCACTCACATATGTTGTAGTTGACCAATAATTGAATCATATTATCATAAGCTACCTAAATTACATGTCAAGGTGCAGGGATATACATATCTATGTATACTAAGTGGTCACTTATTACTATTAGTAGGGAGAGGGTACTCACCATAAGGGTGGTGGTAGCAAAGGAGGGTGGTGAGGGAGGGACAATGACAAAGATGACAAAGATGACAAAGATGACAAAGATGACAAAGATGACAAAGATGACAAAGATGAAAAAGATGAAGATGACAATGAGGAGGAGGGATGGTGGTGGTAGTGGAAAGAGATGTGGTGTCAGAGTGAGCTGGGTTTAAATATCCTTTTCTGCTTCCCTCAGCAACTTTTGAAGCCAGCTATGTGGGGAGAGGGTACCCACCATAACTCCACCGAAAATGAAAGTTGTAGCCTATGATCACAGGACCATGGGAATATTTTTACCTTAGTAATATCTCCTTTTTTGGGTGAGATATTTGCAAAGTTCTTGTGGAGTCCCAGTTTGCAAAAATAAAAAAGTGGCTGTACAGTTATGATGTCCTAATGAAAGTTGTAGTGTATGATGTCATGATCATGTCAGTATGATTATCTCATCAATATGTCTATTTGTGGATGAGATATGGGCAAATCAAAGTTTACATCTGTGGAGTCTGTGGGTCTGTGGAGTCTGTAGAGTCTGTAGGGCCTGTAGGGTCTGTAGGGGTCTGTACTTGGTCTGTGGAAAATCTGTACCATCTGTGGGTCTGTGCCTCTGTACCAAACCCAGGGTTTTGCTGATGTGTCAGTTAGCAGCACTTTCTCAACTCCATGCAAGTCAACATATTCACTGCTAGGTGCATCATCATGCCCCCCACTGCCATTATCCTCCTTACTGGGTAAGTTTTCCCATGTAGATTGACTTTGTACAGCCATGGATGATTCAGCTTGCTGCAACTTGTTTTCAGCATTTGACTTGAGTCTCACATGATGTCAGAGGCCCTTGGAGGATTTATGGGTGTAGTAGATGCCGTTTGGAGGTATCTGGGGTACTGTGGGTAAGCTGCTTTTCCATTTCACCTTCCATCCAGTATGCTGACTCCTGCTGTCAGCTAGTATCAATTTTCTGACTCCAGGTGAGTTGCTGAACTCACTACTGAGTGCATTGTGACCCCACCACTGACTGTAGCCTTATCAGGCTCCTTTGGGTGTCTCTCCAAGCATGGTATGTGGACTTGAATCTCCACTGTGTTGGCACTAACTGCCCTCATCTCCAGTGTTGTCATCTTCAACTCAACTGTTGCACTGTCCCCCAAACCTGCTTGAGTAGGCCTGTGCACCCTCATCCCCCAGACCTCATCAGGTGGGGTGTCACATGTGAAGTGCCCTTGGTGAGTTCACTTTGGGTGTCTTGATGCCCACTTGCTGTCAAGTTCAAGATGGGTCACCTCTCACAGCTTGTCACTCTTCCCTGCATGTTGTGAAGTCATAGTGCTATGCATTCATCCTGATGACTTACTCTGTAGTGTAGGGCATTTGATGCATGGGGCAGGGTGTTCAGTGTGGGTGCCAGGTGGATCTGGTACATTAGTGATCATCTCACTGTGTGTCCAGGCATGCTGTTTCTCTTTGATAGGCATTTGTGGTATGTGGTCAGTGGGGTGCCCACTGGTTTGTCCAGCAATGCTATCCACAGGGTTGAGAGCCTTACAGCTCATCTCAGGTAAGTTTCTGCTCTCTGCAACTTTGTTGCTTGCACACTGACTGCCATCATCAGGTGCTTCATGTTCCTTCACATGTTTGCCATGCCATGTTCGACCTGTAGTCCCCACCTCAAACATGAGTAGGACATCCACCACCTGCTGCATGTCTACAACTTCATTCTCAGGCTCCCTGTGCTCAGTCTGGGTCTTGGTGCATTTGCTTGTAGTGAATGGTAGGTCCCCTTGAGTTTCAAGAGCCTCAGAGCTCATCATTAAGTCTTTGCTGTCCTCAGCCTCATTGCTTGCACTCTGACTGCCCTTGTCAGGTGCTTCAGGTTTGTCTGCACCTTTGTCCAGCCATTTCGACTCCATAGCTGCACCCTCCACCTCTGGTAGGTGAGGTTCCACCTGCTGCATGTCTATGACCTTGGTCTTGGGCTTTGCATGCCCATCTGTAGTCTCAGTGCCATCACTTGGGCTGTCCACAGGGTCTTCATGACCACTAGGTGAGGTTTTGAGCTTGTCATTACTCTTGTGAGCTTCCTGACAAGTTTCTGTAGTTGTCTCTGGCTCAGAGACTGTATCATGCTGCTGCATAGCTTGCTCAAGTGCTAGCCAGCTCTCTGGTCTCAGAATCTACCCAAAGTGGTTTTTGAGGTAAGACCACTTTTCAAGTGGTGATTTCATATGTAGCATATATGTGAAAATGCTGTCTGGGATGCCACAAACAATGGTATAGTTTACCATCATGTTTCATTGTGTCCATGACTGGTCAGCAGTTTGCCATGCCATGACCTCTGCTCATTCATTGTCAGTCTGAGGGATCCATCCCTCACCTTGACCTTGAAGCTCTGCTGGATGTGTAGGTTGTCTTTCAGACCCAACTAGGAACTCCATCAAGCCTTTGGCTGTAATGGCACATAGGACCAAACTTGTGTAAGTTGTCCAATTGTGCCCATTGTGTGCAACCTTAGTAGGTAGTCTATCTGTCATATTATCCAGTAGCTTTCGAGTAAGGACAGTAGTTGTTTGTTGAGTAGTCTCTTGTATTGAGTCAACCACAAGTTGCCTCTAATAAAAATTTCCTCTGTGCTATGTGGGGCTCATAACCTGTAGGCAGCCTCAGTAATGACTCAACTACTTATATATTAGATGTACCTGTAGGCAGCTACAGGGGATCAGTAAGTAGGAAACTACTAAATAATAAGTAGACTTGCCCTCAGTAGTGACTCAACTACTGAGGGAACAGTACCAAAATGTACTCAAAGTGTGCGCTCTAAGTGCTTATGTAATCAACCAAAAAAGCGCACCAAAATAGATATCACACAGGGGTGATTCAATCTCCAACAAATAGGAGGTCAAGCACCCACTCCCATAGCAACCAGGCATAAACAGGGAATGTCAAGTCCTTTCCCTTATATGGAGTGACCACATTGTGATGGGCAAACTAAACATAAGAGCTGAATGGTATGCACAAAAGCTATGACATATGATGAGAATAGGCTTACTGGTGTTACCTGCATGGCTGCCCAGTCCCATGCATGCTGAAGGTCAACTTCATTTCATAGGGTGACCTTTACCTTGCCTTGACCAATGCATGAGATAAACATAAGTAGGCATTGATGTGTGATGGACTGAGGCCTGCCTGCAAAGCTATCTCTGTGAACATGTAGTCACCCTCCTCGATAAATGGACACCATGGTTGAGTATTATGTGCCATGGCAGGGAAAGCATACTGGCCAAATTCTTCTTGTGACTGGAAAAGTGATGGACAATGGCTGCAGGGATGAAACTCAGTCTTGAAGTCAGCAGGTTGTTCTTCAGAGCCTGACATTTGTTCATTGCCATTACTTTCCATGGAAACACTTGATCAATCTATTCACATCACACATGGGTTAGTTTGATGCACTCAGGTAGCAAGTAGGGTTCATGGACTCACTGCTTCATGTGGCAGGATCTCCATGAGGTTCCCACATGTCCTGGTCAGCAAAACCTTCTTGTCTGCAAGGGGGAGAGCTGCAAATGTTAGAAGCTGTGAAAAACACAACAGCTTCAAGTAGTTGTACCATAGATTAGAATCAAGGCATACTGGGGAAACCATGATCATCATTGTCATGCACATAAGCTGGCTGGGAAGGGCCCACCTCCAAACTGGTGCTTGTGCACATGGTTGCATGTATGGCTGAGAATGATGCTGCATTGGTGAAACTCTGGGTTTGGTACAGAGGCACAGAATCACAGATGGTACAGATTTTCCACAGACCAAGTACAGACCCCTACAGACCCTACAGACTCTACAGACCCCACAGACCCACAGACACCACAGATGTAAACTTTGATTTGCCCATATCTCATCCAACAATAGACATATTGATGAGATAATCATACTGACATGATCATGACATCATACACTACAACTTTTGTTATGACATCATAACTGTACAGCAACTTTTTTATTTTTTCAAACCAGGACTCCATGAGAACTTTGCAAATATCTCACCCAAAAAAGGAGATATTACTAAGATAAAAATATTCTCATGGTCCTGTGGTCATAGGCTACAACTTTTGTTATGACATCATGGCTGTACAATTACTCTGTATGGTAGAATTCTAGACTGGGCTGTGGTAGCTACTAGTGGCAGTCAACTTTGAAGTCTGTGCATGAATCACAGGCAGAGTTTCAATCTGAGTTTGAAATTTGTAGAGGTGCACCACACAACCCACACAGCTGGCTTCAAAAGTTGCTGAGGTAAGCAGAAAAGGATATTTAACCCCAGCTCACTCTGACACCACATCTCTTTCCACTACCACTACCATCCCTCCTCCTCATTGTCATCTTTGTCATCATCCCTCCCTCACCACCTGTTGTGCACCATTTTTGTTCCTTTCTCAATCTGTCACTTGCACCTGCTTATGCTATGTTGCCATCCCCTTTCCCATGTCCTAGTGATGTCTTGCTCTACACTGCTGCTTGCCTTAGGGGCAAGTGTATGGACTTACATATACAGCACTGCCACTGCTTGTGTGTGTTTCCTTTCTTTAACTTCTATACCTCAGACCCCAATGGGATCTGGGGTCACCTTTACTTATGAGGTTTACTTTCCCACACATGTGACCTTGTTGTGTCACACTTGTAGGAGCCTCTGTTTACCTTGGTAAACAGGATAACTCGTCAACTCATTCTGACTCAACATACAGGGACTCCCTGTTTGTACCATTACATCCTGTTTGTCTTTGCATATATAGGCATTAGTATAGTGACTAATCCCATTGCCTGTGGGGTATATAAACCCCTCAGATGCAATGAGGATTCCCTGTACTTTTGCTACCAAGCTACCTACCTAGCAGGTAGAACTCTGCTTCTATAAATCCTCCTGCTTCTCCCATATGCCTGAAAGCTGCTCTACCATCATGGTGATTGCTGGCAAGAACTGACTTTTGTCTAAATCTCAGTACAACTTATCCTCAAGGCTTACAAGGTGGTAGTCAAGGGTGTCACTGTTGACTATGTCCCCATACCACTGGTCAATATATTAGGAAGAGGTTCACCCTCTAAAAAGAAGGCTCACCTATTCCCTATTGGTCCAGTTAGTCAGAAGACTAACAGTGCATGTCAGCTGGTGCCTTGAACAAGCACCTGTTAGCTAGCACCATGTGACACCACCCTCCTTTGCTACCACCACCCTTATGGTGAGTACCCTCTCCCTACTAATAGTAATAAGTGACCACTTAGTATACATAGATGTGTATATCCCTGTACCTTGACATGTAATTTAGGTAGCTAATGATAATATGATTCAATTATTGGTCAACTACAACATGTGTGAGTGGTTAGAATCTGTAGTACTGAAACAATCTGGGGTAGGTCTGTACAGATATGGATATGTGTACAGACCTGTATAGAGGGGGGTGGTTTTGCTGATGTAGACAATATAGATGCAATCTTGACTCTCCTTCGGACCTTTAGGGCACATTTTTCAGTCTTTTACCCTACACTTTGACTCTCTACCAGGCAACTCAAGTTCCCTTGGGTTGAACTGAGACCCCCTTCCAACAGGAGACAATCTAGGTATCTCCTCTGACCTTCCTTTATCCAACTTTACAGTGTGTGGTCTTGAACTGCTTGACATCCACATTGCAATGATTCTCTGATGATCTTATGGCAATCTCATGTGGAAGATAATTGAGCTCACTTGCATTATCATATCTTGGTTGCATTCCCAGCACATTACAATGACCATTATTAAGCAGGAGAAGGTTTCATAATGTTTATTACAATTTGTCAGCATTAGCATGGCCCTAAACATTGTTGCAACAAAGTACTAACAGCTTTCATTCTGTACAATCATTCTGGCTAAATAGCTACTTTGATAAGGAGTTTTACTATGCTCTGTCATTGTAATGTACTACTTAGCACTAGACAAATAGTGAAAAACATGGTATGCTTGAGTTTTCATGGTTTAGATTTATACCAGTGGAACATGCAGATGAGCAAGTGGCATTTGACCCATTTGACTTAAGCTCTTCAGGTACTTAATGGCAGTTGGAGTGCCATGGTTCCTTGTATATTGATTACTATTACTACTACACTCAGATTCCTCAGTTTCACTCATTCTGTGAGACCTGTGGTTCACTCTTCAGTCACTTTCATATATATGGTGTGTGTGGGGTATCTTTGATGCCATCATTTTTCTGATTTTGGCTGCATTGTTTTGTGTGGGTGGTCAGTGCCAATCAGTATTGGTCACAATGATGTCATGCATGGTTCTCTTGCTCTCCTTTCTGGATCTTGGCAGGATCATGGTAATGCATACATGAATTTGTCTTCAATTTTGTTATACATGCTGGTCTTCACTTGGTGGTGTTGGATCTTCTTCATCCATCATTGGTGTTGAGGTCTCTGCCATCTTTTTTTCCATCTTTTTTTTTCTTGCTCTAGCCCATGGGGAGTGTGTGAAGATGTTCAAGACTGGTATATCATCTTTCCTGCTGTACAGTCCAAGCCTGGTCCAGGAGTGACTTCCAACCCTCAGGCTGCAGCTATGCATGCATATGTCAATGCTTTGTGTGAGGAGACTGTCCTACCAGGTCTGTCCATGGTCATGGACTCTTGTACCCAGCCTGGTGTTGTCTCACCAAAGACTACAGTTGGTGATGTTGTGAAGCTGATGGAAGAACACTGTGTAACTGCAATCTGCATCATGGAGAATAAGTCCAGCCCCTGACAGTGCTCACTACAAGATCATGGCCATCTCTATGAGCAAGCATATTGTTCTTTGGGTTATAGTAGTGGGATTGGATGTGAATATTTGTAGTGTTATCTGGGTGATGACCCCACACCCAGACACTGCTCCTCCAACAATGAATGTACACAATGTGCTCAGGAAGATGGATAGTGGGGTTAATGAATGGTAATGACTTGCTTGCAGATGGTCACTATCCTACCATTACTTAGTAGTCAAAAAAGCAGAGTTCACCACACTTTTGCTAATCAAAAGTGTACACAACATTTCACTAATCAAACCCTAATAAACCCTACACTTACTTGGTAGTCAAAAAAGTGGACTTTACTACACTTTTGGTAATGAAAATGTAGACTACACAATACTAATCAAATACAACAAAAACACTACACTTATTTGGTAGTCAAAAGTGTGAACACTAGGTAATCAAAATGTAGACCACACTTATAAGCTTGCAGAGTCACTGGGAGAGGGGTTGACACAGCCACACAGTGAGGAGTTGTCACAGTCACACAAGAGGGGTGTTGCACAGCCACAATGAAAACCAAGTTGTAGCCCCTGTTGAGAGGACCATGGGAGTATGCTTACATCAACAATATCTTTATTTTTGAATGAGATAAAAGCAAAATACTAAAACACCCAAAAGAATTGCATACTCCCATGGTCCTGTGATCATGGGCTATGACTTTTGTTATGACAGTGGCTATGCATCTGGAAGGTCTGGGGGGTCTGGGACTCTGGAATCATTGGTACAGATAGTCTGGGTTTCTGGAAAGCTGGGGAAGGAATGGCTAGTTTGCTGATGGATCTTAACCTTCCAGTCATTAAGACAGATGGCAGATTGCTGGCTGTAGCTGATGTCCTCAAACTCACTTATGCCACTTTGGAGCAGGACCTGGCCAAATGCACTGCCATTCAGACATTCCAAAGAGAACATGACTGATTCTGGGTCCTTGCCACACACCCAATCCTTAACCTATTCACAGCAGGTATGTTAGATGGATGAAAGTACAGACTTTTAATGAGGCTTTCACATCCAGGACATGACAGCAGTCTGATAGTGTTCAAACTTTTTTATTTTTATTTTTATACATCTATATTTAAGTGTGTGAGGGTGGTTGGCCCTATGTTGCAGTATGCTACTCAGTAACAGCTGACTTTGGCCCCCTGTGGCCTGCCCTCCTCCACCAGTGTGTATTCAGAATGCCCATGTTCAAACTTGAAGGGAATGCCCTCCATTTGCTGTTTACACTGATACCCTCTTCTATGTTCAGGGAAAATATGTGCAATCTTACAATTTCAACACTGGATTGGACATTGGCTTGCTCAGTGTTTGCAAATTTGGCAGTCCATACATATGTACCTCTGAGAACATTGAGCTACAACTCTGCAGAGCAGGCTGTGGTTGTTACTATATCCTCAGACAATGGTTTATATAAGTTGGCTACACTTCTCACCCAGCTGAATGCTGAGGTCAAGGATTACTCCATTGATGGCAAGCATGGAGCTGCCCACAATGCAATTTTTGTGGAAAGGAACAGGTTTGCTGCACTGCAGAAAACAAACCAAGTATGCTTATGTTATTTGCAGTTGAGCATTGCTAATCACATGTCAACACCACAGTTGATTGTGACTTGTCCAACTCTGCAAGCTCTACCTCATCCATCCTTCTATATGGCCTTCAGCAGGAGAAAGCCATTGTGGAACTGAACAGTCCCCCTGTTAAGTATGTTACATGGAGATCAGACAGTCAGCTTGTGGCACTCATGAGCAAGCACAGTGGGTAGTAGGGTTAGTAGGAGATCATTTGAAAGCTGACATTTTTGTAGCTGTGATTGTTGTGAACAAAAAATTTTCTGAATTTGTGAAACCATCTGCATCAAGTCCAGAGCTTGGGATGACTCAGGAGTATTCATATATTCCATTCTCAATCACATCAAATAGTGCCTCCCTCAAGGGTGGGTCTATCCACTGAGTGCCACCAAGTTTGTACATGCTGATATCACTTTTCTGGTAGGGACCAAGGTGTCATTTACACTCTTGATGACCCTGTCTACCTTACTTGCATCAAGGGCAAAACTGTGTATTGCTTAGATTGTTCCACATGTCCATGGACAATCACATCTGACCCCACTGAATACCACTTCAAGCTTGCATTATTGTGCAATAATCATGAAGAAATATTGCACCTTATGGGCATGTCAAGACTCATTGAGCAAAGCATCATTGCATATCTCCAGCAGAAGGGCTCCCCCAAGGTATGTGACACTGGAGAGTGAACACTGCCAATGTTGTTTAACTGTCAGTCACATTGTTTTCCACTTTGTTCAAGACAAAAATACCAGGTTTGACTTTGCTATCAAATGTGGAAACCTTGATGTAGTATTGGAGACTGCAAGAACTATTGATAGACCTGAGTGTTGTGATCAGCATGACAGGCACTCAAGCAGGGTAATCACAAGGTTCATGAGGTGCCCTGTCCACCACATTCAGGGGCCTGACCCTGGCACATCATCAAAAAAGCATTTCAACAAATGAAAAACTTCAATTGTTTATCCTTCTTGTACATGGCTATTGGCAACACAGATAAACCTGTCCAAGATGCAGAAGATTGCTGATGCTTGAGGTGATCCAATGTCCAGGTTCCACAATGCCCTCTATGCCAATGATGTTCTCAACTGCATTGCCATTCTATGTGATGTTGGGCTTTGTATGACTTTTTTTGCTTTCTTTTATGATAATGTATTAAAATAGAAGTAGACTAGCATATCTGATGGCAAAAATGAATGGACTGGAAGACCAGGCTGTGGACATCCTTGAAGCTGCTGGATTGACCAAAGCTGACATCAATGATGTTCCCTCCTTTGGCTGGTTAACTCCAAAACCCCCACCAATCCTTACCTCCACTCAGAACCTCAGTTGGTCCCTTGTATCTGGAATGGAAAGCTTCTGGGACTGAGGCCTTACCAATGGACATCTGGATATTGACAGCAAAATTCCCCATGTTGATACTTTGGGTGGTGTGCTATCTTCCACTCTTGATGACTGGGAAAAGGAAGAGGAATCCCACAATGTCATTGACCCTGAAGGTGGCTGGGGGCTTGATGCCAATGCTGCCAACACTGAAGAACAGGAGGATGAGTTCAGAGATGCTGTTGGTGATGAGGATAGTCTTGGTGGGGGAGCTGCACCTGGCATGAGCAAGACTGAACTTTGGGTTTGTATATCCTCATTTGCCACTGACCATGTTGCAGTGGGTTCTTTTGGAACTGTATGCAGGTATGTAACAGTCCAATCAAACATAGTTCTTGCCATCTTGATGCATTGCAGTTACTGAACCATCACTTCAGTATCATAAACTTTGTGCCCCTCAAAGTTCTTTTCCTGTCAACCTACAGATCTTCACACATGTACCTATCTTCCATTGCTTCCATTCTGCCAGTACAATTGCATGCAAGATGTAACCCTTCTGAAAGTTCCACTAGCTGTGTATTACCTGTGGTGGTCAGACATTGCTACAATTTGTGCAGAGTTGACCAAGGGCTTCCATTTGGTCTCAGGCAACAGGCTTCAAGATGCTAGGGCCACATTTAGATCTGTTCTTCAAGCATTGCTCTTGGTAACCATGTCATCAGATGCAGATGCAGTGGAGGTGGGTTTGTGTTAGCTGTGAGTATCATTCACATGCAGTACAGATAAATGCCATGGCCACAGATGTGCCCAGAGTAGATTCCTTGCTCAAGTTGTCACTGGACTCACCTCTACAGACCTCCTGCATGATGGGAGTTGAAAATGGATCTGATAATGCACACAGTTCAGTCAACTATAGTCCTGAAACTGGGACACCTGACATGTACATTTCAACCTAAACATGGGACTAGCTGATGTTGGCCAACCATCCTTGAGGGTAGGCAGGCCAAAGCATGGGAGAGGGTTCAGCTGACCTCACTGAGGGGATGACCCATGTCATGAGAGTGTGGTTGGCTGACTTTGGTGAGGGGATGACCCATGTCCTGAGAGTGGGGTCAGCTGACTTTGGTGAGGGGATGACCCATGGCCTGAGAGTGGGGTTGGCTGACCTCACTGGGAGGATGACCCATGTCCTGAGAGTGAGGTCAGCCAACCTCACTGGGGGGATGACCCAGGTCCTGATTGTGGGGCCAGCCAACCTCACTGGGGGATGACCCATGTCCTGAGAGTGGGGGTTGGCCAACCTCACTGGGGGGATGACTCATGTCCTGAGAGTGGGGTCAGCCAACCTCACTGGGAGGATGACTCACATCCTGAGAGTGGGGTCAGCTGACCTCACTAGGTGGATGACCCACATCCTCAGAGTAGGGTTGGCTGACCCACCTGGGAGGAAGATTGGACTAGCCACCTCTTGGGAGTTTGACTGTCTGATGACCTGACCTTGTTATCAGTCTATGATACACCAACTTTGTTGTGCAAGGATGGATGCATAAAACATAATTTCTGGTTAAGAATCATGAAGGATTTCTGGAACTGGCCAACACAATTCTATGGTATTTACAAGAATACAGGTATTTTGCTAAAGGGTAACTTGTAACCAGGAAGATGTTCCTTTTTTACCCTGTGTTAATGAAATGGCATGAGGAGGAATGGAGTAAAGAAATTTCTTTGGTGGGAGGGATGTTTTTTTAGGCCCTTTTACAAACCCACATTGAGGGAATCTGCACTCATAAGTAACAGTTTTACCAGCAGAACCACACTCCCACTTCTGCATGGTTCCACATTGAGGGCACTGGACTGGCAAATGCTCTCCCTGAGGTCTGATAAACTTGTCAGTCCACATAAATGTCTGCACCACTACCTTTTCCACCTTCTCCATTCCTTGCTCCTCAGACCTCCACATGAACAAGATGTTGGAATGTCTTCCAAGTGGTGCACAATCATTGAGGGCAAACTTGGCTGCTTGGGAAACATCAAACCCTTGAACAATGATACTGTCTAGTAGACTCAGCAGGTAAGGGGTGGTGCTGGGCTGCAGGTGTTTAGCATCAAACAAGATCATAGATCTTGGCATGAATCTGGACAAGGTTAGAGATAGAAATATAAAAAATACTGGAAATACTCACATATGAGCAGCTTCTTTCAAATCATTGAAGCTGTCCTGGACAGTTACCACAGAGCCACAGACATTGAAAATTATATCTGCACCCTTGACAATTCTGGTAAGGGTGTTGAACAAGAGTTGGAGGCACTGGAAATAGTCAGTGGAGAGATAAATAGAAGAGTTGGCCACTTACTTCTGAGACCTTGGATGCTACTGATTTACCATCAATCTGACCAGCAAAAAGATCCCCTCTTTCCTCATCACCATGGGTAGTGAGGAACAGGACTACCCTTGAGAATGATGAGAGGGAATCAGTCAGGTCCACTGCTGCCTTCTCATAAGCCAGAAGGGACTCCTCAGTGGTCAAGTTGAAGGCCAGGTGAGAGAAGTGGTAGCTCCTGTTAGGAAGTATGGCTGGAAGTAGGAGTCCATCATGTTTACCTGGGCAAGACCAACCTGTAGTTTGTCCAAGTGGAGGTGGACAAGTGCAGTGGGTTAAAAAGTGATATTATCTGTTTCTAGGTTGTGCTTTTCTGCTTCAGGAACTACTAGGCACTTATTACAAACCACCCTTCTGCAATACTTTTCATCACAGATCCACAACAAGGCTCCCCCATCTCTGCACATAACACAGAACTATAGAAGGTATAAACAGGAGTATAACATATGATGAGTAGCTTACATAGTTGATGTTGGGCTTCTGCTTGGGGTTTGGCCTCTGGGAAGCAGTAGATGCCCTATCCTTTTTCTTGTGGAAGGCCTGCAGGCTGACTCCAGGGGCCTTTCCCCCAGTTGCCTTCTTGGCACTCTGTTTGGTTCTTGCCATAGTGTTATGGTGGGGTGGCAAAACACAGAAGGAAATTAGCAGGTAATAGATAGGGTGGGGAAGTGTCAAGTTCAGGCCTACTCTGACAATCTCTGATGCTCACAGAGGCTGGGGGACATGTCTGGAGGTTGGCTGACATAGGCTGATGATTGGCCAATGCATACTGATGAAGAGCAACAATGGCCAGTGGTCATGACAGAGGTTCAGGAGAGGGCATCAGGTTCAGCTTGTGTGCTGCCCCCTTGTATGAGCCCAGCCCTTGGATTTCAGAGATAGAGAAGAGTCAGTATTAAGCTGACAATGGAGGAGAAGACCAGTCAAAGACTGCAGAGGAGGGAACTAAGTTGATTTGTACTGAAGAACCACCACTGAGAGCAGCAGGCTTATATATGGTACATGTGCCATCAAGGCAGTACAGTATTGGAACATCAGAACTAACATACAGAGTACAGTAAAATTTCAAGGGACAGAGATGTCAGAAAACTTCAGTTGGAGTACAAGTGCAGACAGCAGAGGTGAGGGACAGGATAAGGAGAAAGTATCTAAAAGGAATAGTACAGAATGGAGTACCTTCAGAGTGCTCACCAACAGCCAATCAGACAATAGGCCAAAAGCTTAAAGAGGAAGCAACCCTGCACCATACCATGCAGTGCAGCAGCTGCACTGTGCCTAGGCTGGACCATCGATCCAAAAGGAAGTTGACCCCTATGTGGTCATGTGGTGGCACCGACCAATGCCAACAGGTACCAACAGAGTCCAACAGTGAACCAGACAGAAACATACCAGACAAGTGTTAGGGTGAGTGGGTGGGGTTGGAGCAGAGCAGGGAAGGGCCAGTGGCAGGAGGGGAAGGCCCACAAGGGTCAGATGGTTGGTGGTGACACAGGTTGGGTTAGAACAGGAGCATGGTCATGACAGGAAGGAACAGCTTACCTCTAAAGCTGATATCCAGTGAGGGGCTTGTAACACACAAAGGGGATCCACAACACACAGATGGGGGTCAGCAACAAACACTGGCATGTGGAATGGTTTTAGTATGTAACAAAAACAGCCCAGGGGGGATAGCTTACCTCAACAACTGATGCAGACAGCAGCAGCATGTGACATGAACAGGGAAGGGTGTTAGTGACTGTATTAAACATGAATTAGGGCAGGGGTGGCTTACCTCAAAGGCTAACACAGAGAGCAGTAGAGTGTAAAGTGGCACAGGCAAGGGGCATGTAGTCACAGGAAGGGGCTCACAAGACATGTTGCAGGGTGATACAAAAAAACTTCATGGGCAGACATTAATATTAAACACAAATTAGGGGCAGGGTTGGCTTACCTCAAAGGCTGACATGGACAGCAGTAATGTGTAACATGACATGGGCAAGGAGCATGTAGTCACAAGAAGGGGAGCAATGCTCATGGACACATCAAACTTGGAAGGGGCTCATGAGACACATTGCAGTGTAATACACCTTCATGGGAGGACATTAGTATTAAACATGAGTTAGGGCAAGGCTGGCTTACTTGTGGACATGTCAAACTTGGAAGGGGCTCACAACACACATTGCAGGGTGACACAACTTTGTGGGAGGATGTTACTATGCATCAAAAATGGTCAGGAGGGGAACAACTTACCTTGGAAGCTGGTGTGGTGGGTGACATGACAGATCAGTGTCAGTTTCTTTTTGAGGACAGGTGTGGGCAGCAGCTCACCTTGAAAGCTGATGGTGTGTTAATTTGTTAAATATCCTTTGGGGTGGTATGGCTTACCTCAAGGTCAACAATGATGCAGGTGTTGGAGTGAGAAGCCACACTCTAGGCTAGTAAGGGATGGCCAGGTGGCCTAGTGGTAAGGCACCCCAGTGCTAGTGGGAAGACCCAGGTTTGATCCCTGGTCTGGCCAGTATTTTCAGTCCAAAAGGTTATGAGCCCTGATGGCACTGGAAACTGGTCCCTGCTGGGAGTGCACACAAGAGCCTGCTATAGACTACGTGTGAGTGTGGGATGCTGACCAATGGGTGAGTTGGCAGCACTACACCAGTGCTGGGGAGTGAGTGTGGTTTCAGAGGGAAGTGTTGGAATGAGAATCCACACTCTAGGCTAGTAAGGGATGGCTGGGTGGCCTAGTGGTAAGGCACCCTGGTACTAGTGGGAAGACCCAGGTTGTCAACAATGATGCAGGTGTTGGAGTGAGAAGCCACACTCTAGGCTAGTAAGGGATGGCTGGGTGGCCTAGTGGTAAGGCACCCTGGTACTAGTGGGAAGACCCAGGTTTGATCCTGGGTCTGGCCAGTATTTTCAGTCCAAAAGCAGGTGACTGAGAGGGCATGTTAGTCTTGAATGTGCCCAGGTGTGGTATGACTTACCTTGGAAGTTGTTTTTTGGAGGCAGTGGGAGGGAAAAAAGAAATTAGTCAGATATGAGGTTCAACAGGCACCTGACTATGGAACATGAGCCAATTTTTTTTTACTGAGTCATTAGTCATGCATTAGTCAAACACAAACAAACTTGTGAAGGGAAGAAAATGGATTACAGTAGTTGGATGTGAGGTTCAACAGGCATGCGACTATGGAACATGGGCCAATTTTTTTTCCCATGTCACCCATCATACATAGGTCAAACACAAACAAACTTGCAGAGGGAAGAAAATGGATTAGTCAGATGCAAGGTTCAACAGGCATGTGACTATGGAACATGGGCCAATTTCGTTTTCTGCGTCACCTGTCATATGTAAGTCAGAACACAACCAAACTTGCCACATAGCCCCTCAGACATGAGCCAATTTTTTTGCACAGTCATGTGAGGATTGAACAAAACCAGACTCAACCTCTATATCAGTGGCAGGGTTTCCCACATGTTCTCTCTTTCACTTTTCTTCTGCTCTCACCCATCATTGTCATTGTTGTCACTTGTGCAGCCCCAGTATTATGGTATGTTTTTTTTTTCTTTTTTGGTTATGCTTTATTTTAACTACCCCACAGTCACTGTTGAGGCAACTTGCATGGCCATCAACTCTGTTGAATGCCACTGAAACTTTCCCTGAAAATCAGCTCAAGGTAAGCCATTCCCCCAACCCTGCTTTAAACATACTAACTACATTGTGCACATTGTGTTGTCCCACAGCACACTTCTGTGTGTCAAGTTACATGCTATGCTGTATGCATCAGCTGTTGAGTAATGCTACCACTGTTGCTGTCAGCCTCTGAGGTAAGCCAGCACTGCCTTAATTCATCTTTAATACTAACATCCTCCAATGAAGTTGTCAGCCAGTAACATCTTGCAAGCCCCTTCTATGTGTCCATGAGTATCAAGCCCTTCCCATGACTATGTGCCCCTTGCCTATGTCACATTACATGCTACCACTGTCTGTGTTGGCCTTTGAGGTAAGCCAGGCCTGCCCTAACTCATGTTTGATACTAACATCCTCCCATGAAGGTGTATTACACCATGACATGTCTTGTGAGCACCTTCTGAGTTTGACATGTCCACAAGCATTGAGCCCCTTCTTGTGACTACATGCTCCTTGCCCATGTCATGTTACACATTACTGCTGTCCATGTCAGCCTTTGAGGTAAGCCAGCCCTCCCCTAACTCATGTTTAATACTAACATTCTCCCACAAGGATGTATCACCCTGTAACATACAAGCATCAAGCCCCTTCATGCAACTACAGTATGTGCCCCTTGCCCATGTCACATTGTACCCTGCCACTGGAGGTAAGCTGTCCCCACTAATGGTATTCAATACATACTAACCCTCTTCTTGATGTTGTGTTGTTGAATTGTAGTGTGCCCTCAACTAACCATTGATCCTTAGACACCATCTGGACATTGTGCAGGCTGCAGCTGCACATGGTTAGATGGTGACCCTTCATCCACATTGTATTTGGCCAGTACATTGTCAGTATGGGGGGGAGTTAGTTACATTCTAATGTAGGCCAGCATAGTCCATGCTTGCCAGTGCAGGCTGGCTTAACATTATGGTAATTTTGTCTGTGCCAACTAGTGTTGGCCAGCAGCTTTGATCTGGGGGAACTTGGTCCATGCCTGCAGTGCAGGCTGGCCTAATAATCAATGTGTTGCTATCTTTTCTTGACATTGTCTGTGGTAACTAGTGTTGGCCTGCTTGATCTGGAGGAACTTGGTCCATGCCTGCAGTGCAGGCTGACCTAATAAATAGCATGTTTCTGTCTTTTCTTGACTTTGTCTGTGCCAACTAGTGTTGGTCAGCAACTGCTGGTCATGGGGGATTTTGTCCATGCCTGCCAGTGCAGGCTGGCCTAACATAAAAAGTTGCTATCTTTTACTGACTCTGTCTGTGCCAACTAGTGTTGGCCAGTAACTGCTGATCATGGGGGACTTGGTCCATGCCCACCAGTGTGGGCTGGCCTAATAAAACACATGTTGCTTTATCTTGATGTTGACTGAGTTATTTTTTTTCTTGATGACTCCCTTCTGCTCCAGGGGAAAGGCCTCTCATCAGCAAAACCACCCCCCTCTATATGGGTCTATACAGATCTGTACACATATCCATATCTGTACAGACCTGTACAGACCTACCCCAGATTGTTTCAGTACTACAGATTGTCACCACTCACATATGTTGTAGTTGACCAATAATTGAATCACATTATCATAAGCTACCTAAATTACATATCAAGGTACAAAGATATACATATCTATCCATACTAAGTGGTCACTTATTACTATTAGTAGGGAGAGGGTACCCACTGTAAGGGTGGTGGTAGCAAAGGAGGGTGGTGAGGGAGGGACAATGACAAAGATGATGGTGAGGAAGAGGGATGGTGGTGGTAGTGGAAAGAGATGCGGTGTGGGAGTGAGCTGGGTTTAAATATCCTTTTCTGCTTACCTCAGCAACTTTCAAAGCCAGCTATGTGGGTTGTGTGGTGCACCTCTACAAAGTTGTAGCCTATGATCACAGGACCATGGGAATATTTTTACCTTAGTAATATCTCCTTTTTTGGGTGAGATATTTGCAAAGTTCTTGTGGAGTCCCAGTTTGCAAAAATAAAAAAGTGGCTGTACACTTATGATGTCATAACAAAAGTTGTAGTGTATGATGTCATGATCATGTCAGTATGATTATCTCATCAATATGTCTATTTTTGGATGAGATATGGGCAAATCAAAGTTTACATCTGTGGTGTCTGTGGGTCTGTAGGGATCTGTACTTGGTCTGTGGAAAATCTGTACCATCTGTGGGTCTGTGCCTCTGTACCAAACCCAGGGTTTTGCTGATGAACCAGTCTTTCTCTCTTCTTTCGCAAGTTCAGGAGCCTATTGAATATGTTAGAACAGCCTGTTGCTTGAAAACAGTGAAACATGGTACTCACAATTGGAAGCCAACCCATGACACACCCACCACCATAATGTTCACCATTGCAGATATTAACTGGGAGATTTGCACAGTGCACTATCATGGGGTAGCCCTTGACAGTGCCATGAGACAACAATCATGTTTTGTCAGCATAAAGTATAAATGCAAATGGGACAGCATTCTTGATGTGGGCAGGTAACCATGACTTCATTACAACAATGCAAGAAGAGACAAATAGTAAATGTACACAGCAGAGAGACACAAGATAATAATATTAACTACTGCATACCTGAATGTCCCACCAATGATCACCTGTCCATGGTTTGGTGTAGAAGTGTTTGTACTTCTCACCATTATATTTGAAGAGACATTGGGCATCCCAGACAAAGTGTGGCACAAGCAAAGGATTTTGCAAGAGGTCAAGAGCCCAGTCCCATAGAGGGCAGACATGGACTTGAAATGTCACATCATTGCCCTTGTAAGGCACAGTGATTTCAAAGTTTGAGAACTAAGTGACTGTCAAATGAGTTCCTCATCAGAAGTGTACTGGGAGTAAACACTTCAGGTAACCATTTCCTGTAAGCATTTAGGCTGAATATATTTTACAAATCATTCCAGCTAAATGCCTCTCAGACCAAGGTCATCCCAGGGACATTCTCCCATGTCCCAGGGAAGGGCATGTGGTCCTAGGCCCAGAGATGGTGAGGTTTCCCATGTTCCCTGCCCTATATTTGAAATTGAATAAATTGAATTGGGAAAACCCATAACTGCCTAAGGTGTCAGGGGTCCATCACACAAAATGTGTGCCATATTGACATGAAAATTCTGGCTGCATCAATCAGGCCATGTGACTGACTCAATATATATGGGGGAACTGGCAGAAAGATTTGGAAGACCAAACCTTTGCAACTCCTTCATAATAACCACCAGGAAGGCTCAAACACAACATTCCTCATCTTCCAGGTGCCAGGTGGCCATTAGAAAGTAAACCTCATGGGGAAGTGGTAAGATGAGAATATGGTCAGCCTCTGTCCCAAGAACTTCTAGATGAAACAAGAGAAAGGTGGGATGTATGTTGCAACATAACAAACAAATCACCATAGCAAAGTGGAAAGGCATGCAGATATCAGACCCCCCCACCAACCACACAGCACAGCATGAAGATGATCAGTGTCTCTTTGACAAAAGATCCATGGGATCAAGATGATGCTCATAGTGTCACCAGTTGATCTGAAATGATGCAATCAGACAAAGTTGACCTTCTTGGCATTCCCTTACCCTGAGTCAATTGTGAGATGTGCCACTTGCACCTTGATATTCAAGTGCAATGTACTATGATGGCCAAACTGGCTATGATGGAACATCCTGGCTACACCTCCAAAGGAGATTGGGATTTTCCAAGGAAGCCAAAAGAGCTATGATGGGCAATCCCAACAACACCACTGAGGGCCAATGGGATGTCCCATATAAGCCAAAGGGCCTATGAAGGGCAATCCCACCTGCCCCACAGAGGGCCAATGGGATATCCCTTAAGAGCCAAAGGAGCTATGAAGGGCAATCCCACCTCCACTGCTGAGGGCCAATGGGATTTCCCTTAGTAGCCAAAGGAGCTATGAAGGGCAATCCCACCTCCACTGCTGAGGGCCAATGGGATTTCCCTTAGTAGCCAAAGGAGCTATGAAGGGGAATCCCACCTGCACCACAAAGGGCCAATGGGATATCCCTTAAGAGCCAAAGGAGCTATGAAGGGCAATCCCACCTGCATCACTGAGGGCCAATGGGATGTCCCTTCATAGCCAAAGGGGCAATGATGGGTAATTCCACCTCCACTGCTGAGGGCCAATGGGATCTCCCCTAATAGCCAAAGGGACTATAATGGGCAATCCTCCCTCCACCACTGAGGGCCAATTGGATGCCTCTCATTACCCAAAGGCAATGTGATGGGCAATCCCACCTGCATCACCAAGGAAACTTCCAGCAGTTGACAATTTTTCTTCAGGAGACATGATGAAAAAACTTGGAGAAAGAGATACTGTGTTATTGTGGATGGTTTTCAAGAAAGAATGCAAAACTAATATATTGTTTTCATTTCACATCTTTCCAAACAAAAAGGAAATGATGCTAATGCCAATCAGAGCAGAACCCAATGGCTGTTACCATCATTTCACATTTATGGGCAGAGAAGGATAAAGAAAATTGGAGATTAATTTGGCAGAAACCATCTTACATCAAAGAGTATTTCTTCCTTCAAATTTTTTAACCCCCTTTGGCAATAGGTTGCAGTATGAGGCCAATGAGGTGTCCCTCCCCAGCCAAAGGGGTTGTGGTGGGCTACCCCACTTTCACCACTGAGGGTCAATGGGATGTCCATTAATAGCCAAAAGGCCTATGATGGGCCATCCCATTTGCACCTTTGAAGGGCAATGGAAATTCCCATGATAGCCAAAGGGGCTATGATGGGCAATCCCACTTCCACTGATGAGGACCAATGGGATATCCCTACAGTGGCTCAAAAAAGTGTCCCAATGTTGGGTCATTTTGCAAAGATCTCTTATTTGTGACTGGAATACTGAGAATCAGTTCATGGGCCTGCAGAGTGTCTGAAAGTACTTGGTCTTGGCATTCCAAAACTGCTTTTGTCATATGATTTGGTTTCCATGGTGACGAGATATGATCATTTCAAAATGACAGCTCATTGGGACACTTTTTTGACCCTAGATTTTGTAAATAATCATTTAGTAACAGCACTGGAATTTGACAGCTTCTGATGGATGCTGTGCTTCAGCCCTGTGTAGTTATGTAAATTACATCATTCTGATCAGTATAAATAGTATGCCCATCAATCTGGCTTCCCTACCATACCATGAAGCCTATTCCTGACTCTGTTAGAGCAAATATCCTTTCTCTCTCTGAATCCAGTCTCTCTAGTTGCAAAATAGCCTCTAAAACTGGTCTAGGGAAGTCTACTGTGGCCAGGGTCATCAGAGAAGTCCAACCAGAGAAGGAAAACACTAAACTAGGACATCCTTCCAAGCTCTCCTCAAGGAGCTATGAAGGGCAATCCCACCTGCATCACTGAGGGCCAATGGGATGTCCCTTCATAGCCAAAGGGGCAATGATGGGTAATCCTCCCTCCACCACTGAGGGCCAATGGGATGGCCCTGGATGGCCAAAGAGAATGTGATGGCCAATCCCACCTGCACCATCAGGGAAATTTCAAGCAGTTGACAATTTCTCTTCAGAAGACATGAGGAAAAAACTTGGAGAAAGAGATACTGTGTCATTGTGGATGGTTTTCAAGAAAGAATGAAAAACTAAGGTTTTGTTTTCATGTTGTAACTTTCCAACAAACATGAAATGATGCTAATGCCAATCAGAGTAGAAGCTAATGGCTGTTACCATCATTTCATGTTTTTGGGCAGAGAGGGAGAAAGAAAATAGGTGATTAGTTTGGTATTTTCCTGCTGAAAGTCATCTTAAATTGAAAAGTATCTCCTGCAATTTAGTTCAGCCTTCTTTGTCAGGTGAAATGGTGCAATGCTTGCAGTAAGAGACCAATGGGGTGTCCCTCCCTAGCCAAAGGGATTTGGATAGGCCATCCCACCTTCACCACTGAGGGTCAATGGGGTGTCCCTTAATAGCCAAAGGGGCTATGATGGACAATCCCACCTTCACCACTGAAGGGAAATGGGATATCCCTTCATAGCCAAAGGGCTATGATGGGTGATCCCACCTGCACCACTGAAGGGCAATGGGATGTCCCTCCATAGCCTAAGTGGGTATGAAGGGCAATCCCACCTCCACTGCTGGGCCAATGGGATTTCCCTTAATAGCCAAAGGAGCTATGATGGGAAATCCCACCTCCACTGCTGAGGGCCCATGGGATGTCCCTTAATAGCCAAAGGGGCTATGATGGGCAATCCCACCCCCACTGCTGAGGGCCAATGGGATGTCCCTTAACAGCCAAAGGAGCTATGAAAGGCAATCCCACCTGCATTGTTGAGGGAGTGGGGTGTGCAAGACAGCATCCCATGTTCATGATGCCAGGGTGCTATAACCCTCTGCAAGGCTGGCATACACAGTGGTGGGTCTCAATATAGGGGGGAGGATGCTTCTCCCATGCACAGCCCTACATCAGCAAAACAACCCTCCTCTGTGCTCTCTGTAGGCTCTGTAATTCTCACTACCTTTCTGTACAGTGTGCTGTACAGAGGTTACAGAGTAGGATTGTTTTGCTGATGTAATATTGCAGCCCTGGAAGGAACTTTTGTTCCAATGAAGGTCCTTTTTGCTTCCATGTGGTACTCATGCCAGATCCAACTGGCTACAAGGCCTCCACCCACCTCCTGCAGTGTCAACATCTTTGGCTTATGAATCTTTGCTCTTCTTGAGTGAGCAAGAGCAACTTGTAGCTCATTGTCATGGGCTGTTATGCCCATGCTTGTAAGAGAGACATAGAGGACCAATGATATGTCCCTTAATAGCCAAAGGAGCTATGAAGGGCAATCCCACCTGCACTAACAAGGGCCAATGGGGTGTCCCTTAACAGCCAAAGGAGCTATGATGGGAAATCCCACCTCCACTGCTGAGGGCCAATGGGATGTCCCTTAATAGCCAAAGGAGCTATGATGGGCAGTCCCACCTCTGCTGCTGAGGGCCAATGGGACTTCCCTTAATAGCCAAAGGAGCTGTGAAGGACAATCCCCTGTGTACCACTGTGGGCCAATGCAATGTCCCTTAATAGCCAAAGGGGCTATGAAGGGCAATCCCACCCACACCATTGGGGGCCAATGGGATGTCCC
This sequence comes from Pisolithus sp. B1, assembly GCA_024663435.1. NCBI lineage: Eukaryota > Fungi > Basidiomycota > Agaricomycetes > Boletales > Pisolithaceae > Pisolithus > Pisolithus sp. B1. The sequence continues at coordinate 75,278 of JANFAA010000036.1, forward strand.
TCAATAGCTACAGGGGCCATGATGGGCAATCCCACCTCCACTGCTGAAGGTTAATTGGATCACCCTCAATAGCCAAAAGAGCTATGATGGGCAATCCCACCAGCACCACTGAGGGCCAAAGGGGCCATGATGGGCACTCCCACCTCCACTGCTGAGGACCAATGGGATCCCCCTCAATACCCAAAGGTGCTATGATGGGCAAATCCCACCTGCACCACTGATGCCAATGGGATGTCCCTTAATAGCCAAAGGGTCTATAGTGGACAATCCTACCTCCACTGCTGAGGACCAATGGGATCTCCCTCAATAGCCAATGGATCTAAGATGGGCAATCCCACCTGCACCACTGAGGGCCAATGGGATGTCCCTTAATAGCCAAAGGGCTATGATGGGCAATCCCACCTCTGCTACTGGAGGCTAATGGGATATCCCTTAATACCCAAAGGGGCTATGATGGGCAATCCCTCCCACACCACTAAGGGCCAAAGGGATGTCCCTTAATAGCTAAAGGGGCTGTAATGGGCAATCCCATGTCATGAGGACCTCACAAGCAAGACTGTGACATTCTTGTGCTCCCCTTCAATCAGAGTGATATCTTATGGCAGTCTTGCAGCCCATGTGGATTCCCCTCTTTTCAGCCAATCTCATATCCAACCTTGGTTAGTCTATTATTCTACCCATGTGTCCAAGGTTGTACATCTACACAGTTACATTTTTATACATCTGATAGATGGAGATGTTTCACCCATGATAACTTCATCTACAGACTTTTTTACTTGGTGATGATGGGGGATCCATATCTAATAGATCATTTTCCCAAACATCTCCCCATGATAAATCTGCATTGCCCATATCACCCTGGTGATATTCATCTGCCAGGGCAAATTCTTCAGCCACATATATCAACTCATCATCCAACACTCCATCCTCCTCATCCTCATCCTCTGACTCAAAACTATCAACCCTCTCCACTTCATCTGCCTCCACAATTATGAAATGATGATCCTGAAGCATGCTATGTAGTTCCTCATTACTTGCACCCCAGTCCTCATCAGGTTTTCTTGGAAAGTCCCTCAATTGCTTCTGCCACATCAGGCATAGACCTGCTAATGTAGAAGCTCTACAGTCAAGTTCAAATGCAAGATACTCATCTGTATTGGTGTTAACCATGGAAATGCCAGTGGCAGTTAGCCCTCACCTGCACCCCCAATGGTCTTTTGTATGCACCCCCACTCTTCAGTAAACCACTGTATCAAGGCTTGCCTTTCCTGCATTAAATGTCTTTCCTCCTCCTCACATTGCCTCAGCTCCAGGAGTGACCTGATCCCTGAGCACACCTTTTCATCAGCTAACCATGGGGGTAACAAACCACCTGAATCATCCCCAAGGCCAATATCCTGCCAGATATCATCATCCTCATCCAGTTTGAACAAAGAATCCCTTGGAATCAGGAGTGGTGCTATGGACCCTTGAGGAGCTTTTCCCTTGTGTATAAGGCCTACCATATGAAGACACAGGTTATTGTAGGTACTGGAAAGCTTGCCTATTCCTGGTTCTTGTTGCTTTACAGATGCCTCTGTGTGATTTTGTAGCCTCTGTTCTTTGCAAAAGTCAAACACAAGCTCATTTATTAATGAAAGCTCTTACCACTGACTGTGTGCTGATATGAACATTCCAGTCTCTCCAACTCAAACTTTCATTGATGCAGCTGGTCTTGGATACATTTTTTGACTGCTAATGCATGCATGCAAAGCTAGAAAGAGGGGATCAATCAGATTAAATATGGATATGACAGATGAACTGAAATCCACTTGAAGATAAGAGCTATTCTGAATCTTAGCAAGTTCTGCAAGCCCATTCAACCCTAGAGCTGTCCTCTGCCTTTGCAATGCTTCCTTGAAACTCATAATCTGTTTATGACACTCCACAATTTCTATGTTTAAGTTTGTCATGTCAGCAATCCAATGGAGAAGATCCTTCTCCAGCCCAGCTAGTCTGGCTTCATAATTCTCCAAAGATTTCTGAGTCTCCATTATCTGGATCACAGTATTCTCTGCAGCTTTTGTGCTGTGACCTAATTTTTTAGTGAGCAAGAAAGATTATTTATCATTATTTTTTCGGGCAGCTTACAAGGAGCTGGCTTTGTCTGTGCAGAAACTTGAGCCTCCCATTGAGCTTGAAGAGTTGGGATGTCAACACCACATCTCCTCAGGCCTTTGCTTGCAGCACCCTTCTTTTCTTGACAATGATTCCAACAGAAAAGAAGCCAGTTTCCAAGACCAGTGAGGCTCTTCATATCAAGATAGTGCACCTGGAAGTCAATAACAAAGAGATGCTGGTGATACTAGATATAATATTAGCCTGAGACAATGATATAGGTCAATAACACATACCCCAGAAACCTGGAGAGATGGTATCAGTCCTTTGATTGAACTCCAAAAACACTCACAACCCTCCCCATCAGAAAGCCCAAATCCTTCTTGTTTGCAGGGGTGGTAGATAAGCTGGCATGCCCACTGATGACCAAAGGCATGAAATACTGAAATGGCAAAAGAAATATGAGGCAAGAATGACTTGAGAAAACCCCACTTTCTGCAGCTCTGTTCCAGTTGACAACCTATGTCATATAACAACCCAATATGGAAACTACTTGGGAGGTGGCCAAAAAGTGCCTTGACTAGGGCAAGTGCATAGTGTTGCTTTTCCCCAGCTGAAGTCATATTTGCAAGGTAAATGACATGATCATGGTGACAGAGTAGGGCCATCACACCAGTATCTGAAAAGAACTGGGTACTTGCCTGAATAGTCATTGGGACAATAGAGTCAAAATAAATGACCATGCCTCACTTTTTGATGCCTCTCATCAGCTGCAGTGAAGGAACATGCTGGCAAGAGGTGGAAGGTTGATTTGGACATGGGTACTGACTTCCTCATCAATGCTGAGAAGTGAACAGGTGTGATGTGTTGGAGGAAGGTCTTCAATGTGTGCTTCAACAATGGTGCAGCTGGTGGGAAAAATAATTATCCACTACTGAATGGTAATACTAATTTCACACCATCAGTGTCTGATCACCACAAGTGCAATACTGACAACATGCAAGGCTGTCCTCACTGCCATGTCATGGAACCCATTGTTTGCTGCGACATCCACAATCCCTCTGATTTTGTGTCATATGATTCCCCCAATTCCAAGGTGCCCCAAGTGTAGTGTTGCTGCAGCTCTGGCTTGTAGCTGACTCAAGTCAGAATGGAGTACCTGGCTCAGCTGAGCTGTGGCATGGCAAGCTGTAATACATTAGGTCGACTTAACCAGCTCAGCTAGTCACAGCTTCTGACCCAAAGTGGGCTAACTGACATGTAACAACGTACAGCAGGCATGATCTTTGTTGTGTAGTCTGAACTCAACTCAGGCTGCTTGTCACAAATGATATGATTGCACAGCCATGGTACCAGGAGGGAATATAAAGTATGTAGAATCAGAAAATTAGAGGGACATCCTCAGTCTCATCCCCCTCATCTCCTGCAATGGCACCAATGATAATATCAACTGCCTGGGCTAGAGAGTCTTCAGAGGTGTTCTTGTCCACAACTGCTGCCAGAAGATCATCCTCATCCTCATCAACTAGCATATCCTTCTGAGATACTGCCCACCCTTTTGAGAAATCAAGATGTTCCTTCTTCAGGAAAAACTTGAGCATTTGCAGCACCTCCATAAGAATTGGGCTGATGTGGTTGTGGCACTTGGTTATAGTTTCAGAGCTGGAGGAGAAGATGCATTCACATGGGACAGACAAGGCCTGGATTGGGAGATAGTCCATCACAATGTGGAAAATGGTGGGGTATGTCACGCGAGATAGCTAACAGATCTTTAGTCTTAGCTTGTCTTAGAAAATGTGGACTTACCTGCCAAAAGGAAAGAGGATCAGTTCCTGGAGGACTGATGCTTGCAGTAACATAAGCACTGAACTCTTGATTGATGGTCTGTGGACCAGAGTTGTTTGCATGCTGAGTGTCCACTGGTGCCACCCCATAGTAGCATGAGGCTAGCTTTGGCTTAGGCAAAGTGCACAGCACTTGGTCTGCAGGTGCATTTTGTGCAGTACCTGCAAGGGTGCCACTAGCCATGTACTCAGTCATCTGTGGAAGTGATCAGAGATGTGATAGGATAGTTATGATAGCTCACATACCAAATCTTTGATCACCTGGTTTGCCTCCATGGCATTCAGTAATGACCAACATTCATTGATCCAGGTCATATGGATAGTTGGATCCACAACTGTAGAGGTAAAAAGAGTCAGTTGTACTAATGGTGGTGGGCCATGAGTCAGACTTACACATGGCAATGACACATGCCTTTGTCTTGCCCATCTTCTTATAATAGGTGTCTGCAATGGCTAGGCCTGGTCTGATATATGCTGTGCAATGGGGAACAGCATTGCTCAATCTCTTCCACTCCTCAATGAATGTTTCAAATGCAGGGACAGCACCACCCAGCTTTGGGGTGCTCTCACCTGACATGCTCTGCTGGGCAGCATGCAGAATCTGAAGTTTGTGTTAGTCAATACCCAGAATTCATAGCACTAGAACACATACTTCTAGCACAACCTCCACATCTTGTAAGACTTTCCAATCCATGTCATTCATCATGTAGTCTAGTAACTCTCTGTTCGATGGCAACTGGAAGTAGCAGTCAAGAGCCTGGAAATTGTGTTAGCATAAGAGGGTGATCGCCAGATGGCATTTGTGTTGGTTCACTCACCTGGTCAAGGATCCATAATCTATTGATCATAAAATATACAGAGTCCCAGCACGTTTTGACATCACAAAGAAGTTCAACCACAGGGAGGGATGTCATTTGGTCATTTTCATCAGTGAACCATTTCATTTTGTTCCCTGTGATGATGGTATTGTGGAAACTCTCTCTGCAAAGGTTTGATGCATGGACTATGCATACAATGTTGTGACCCAGAGCTATTGGATCATTTTCCAGTGCTTCCACATATGCCACCTTGTCAACATTTTTTCCAAACACATCAATCCAGGAGCTTGCAACGTTCATGAAGTCTGCCTGAGTGTATGCCTTTAGCACATGTGATGAACATATATTGAGCACATGTGGGAAACACATGATGCACTGGTCATCAGGATTGAAATTGATGCCACATTCTGAAAGTAGGACTGAAAGTTCTTTCATGGCATTGTCATTGTTGGACACATTATCCATAGTGAAATGTCCCAGCTGGAATGAAGGTAAGACTTCAGACCAGAGCAGAAATGTAACAACATACTCTATCTGTTATATCTGCATGATCCAGAAGATGCAGTAAGGTCCTACCTATAAATGCCCCAGTATGAATTCCTGGGATATAGTGAAATGCCACCAGCCCCACCTTCAATTGGAGTGTACCAAGCCCACTTCCCTTCCCTATCCAGTGGGCTGTGAGTGCAAGAAATGGGTGGGAATTTTCATCTGTCCAACAGTCAAATGTGACAGAAACCTTGCCTTCTGCATTCTGTAGAGAAGGTCAGATGGTTAAGTCATACAGTGCACCTCATGCTTACAGCTATATCCCTCTTCAAAATGGTAAAGTACTCCCTCCATGCATCTATAATCAGCTCTCAAAGGTTTGTGCAGTGGGGGATATCTGAATTCCTAAGATCTTGACACAGGAGCAGGATCAGCTCTTGAAATTTGAGACACTCTATGAGGTTGAGAGACTATCAAAGACATCAGTATGTCCCCCAGAAGGAGTAAAGAAGACCAATAGTCACTGACCTGGTCATCTGCCATGATAAACCTCACCAGGTATTGATGTAAGGCTGAAATAGAGAAGGGTGGTAAGCCAGCACCCAAAGGTGGAGGGCAAGGACCGCTAACTGCTGGTAGCTCGTCATTGGGTCTTGGTGGTGGAGCTGGAGGAAGCAGGCAGATGGATACATTGGGGTGAGAGAGAACTTCCCACAGCATGGCATAATTGTAGCCAATGCTAAATGCAGCCCTGACAGAGTCAATCTGTACTACCCACCCTTGGCACTCTGCTTCAGCCAGGAATTCTTCAAGGTGATACTTCTTGATGTGGAAATGAAGTGAGGTGTTAGATGTAGCTGCACTGTATGTGTACACATGATCAGGTGGGAATTGACCAGGGTTCTGTGCTTTCATATTCCTGTGGTAATGTGAGATACTGTGCCAGTGGGAAACACAGATTCTTACTCACAGGGCATGCAAACTGTGTGCTCTCCCTTATGTTTCTTGAAGAAGTGACAGATATCCAGAGCACTGTGAGGCTTGGGCTGGGTTCCAGTGGCCAGGGGGTCAGTAAGCGAAGAGTTTACCATGTCTGCTGTATTCTGGCTTGGGGCTGCATGAGCCCTGGGGACTGGAGGTTCCTCACCATCATCTTCACCATCATCAGTGATGTCATTGATGTTGAAGTACTCTGACTCCTGCATATTACTATCCACCAATGGTGGAAATTGGTAGTGGGCAGGGGGACAATGGTTACAAGGGGGACTGTAAGGTTTGTTGCCTTAAGTTCACACTCATGAACTGTACCATATGGTATTCACAAGTATGAAAATATATAAGACTAAGACTACATAAATTTTTCCATAGCAGCATATATACTAGGCAGACAGGCATGTGATACCTTGGTATCACATGCCTGTGGATGATAACTTGTGCCCAAAAAGGCATGACCCCTAACACCCTCCCCCTGTAGAGCCAGTACAGGCTCAGAATGAGAAAAGAAAAAGAAAAAGAAAAAGAAAAGGAAAAGGAGAAGGAAGGGATACAATGAGATTAGGGCAAAAGCCTACATATACATATGAGGTGTTGAACCTCACAGTACTGCCAGCTGAGGGTTGAGCCTTGTTAGACCAAGCACGAAGGGTGTTGAACCCTTGTGTAATGAGTATTTTACTGTCAGACAGACCAAATCTGCTGACTGAGGGGTTATGCCCTTGGGGGTAGTGACCAGGGCCAAAGGTATAGCATCCCTTCTACATTGGTGCTGGCCCATCTGGCAACTCTCCTTCCTCAGCTTCCCAAGTCCCAGCTGGGGAATCTCCACTCATACCCTGATCATCCCCTCTGGGGAGATGGGGTAGGTCATAAAGAGCTGCTGTTACAGCAAACTCTTGGAGGATATACACCTCCCCTGCTTCAAATGTGCAGGCCTCATAGGCTGCAATCCTCTCTGGGGAGATCCCCAGGGCCTGAGCCTGCTGGTTGACCCATTCAACTGACTGATTCTCACTTGGTGGGTGAGGGTCATGGATGGCCACCCTCAGCAGGTCAACCACAGCCTGGACATTGGGGTCTCGATCCCCCCCATTACTCAGAACACAGGTAATATACTCATTACCTGCCCTACAGGCCCAGGTGATGGCATTGTTGGTGGTGTGGGGTGTGATGCCATTAGCTGCTAAGTAAGCAGCAACATCAGCCATAGTGGCTGTTTGGGAAAAGGTCCCTTCCCAGGGAACCTGAGGTCCAGTGCAAGGGGAAACCTTGGCCCAATCAAGGAGGGCCCTGTAGTGACCTCTGGCTGCCAGGAGGTGAACTAGCTCCTGGAACCAGACCATTCAGTCATGGTCCCTTCTGGGGACTGGAGCTAGTTGCTCATAGAGGAGGAACCCTCAAACCATTTGGGCAGAGGGAGGACCAATCTCCCATTCATCATCATCAGGGCACTCACTAATGCCTAGCACCCCTGGGAACATTCTAGAGAGCTCAGAGCTCTTGTCTGAGCCACTGTACCTATTCTGGTACATCTGGATAAACCTTACCCAGTCCTGGACTGGGGCATTGAGAGGGGGTGCCTCTTGGGGTAGTTCAGGGATACCCCCTCTTGTCTTGCTACTGGAGGGTCACACTCCTCCTCTGGGATGAAAAGGTTGACCCCTAGTAAGGGGTCTTTGATGAGAAGCAGGGGCTTGGGAGGCCCTGGGGTTTTTGACTGTTACACATTCATGAAGAGGAATGATGGGCCTCTGCTCCATCTCTGGCAAGGGGGCAGCTGAACAATCCTCTAGCCATTGTTGTAGGGCTGGTGGTTTGCCAGCAGGTCATTGTCCAGAGGCATCTTCCTCCCTTTGTGCTCTCTCTTTATCTCTTAGCACCTCCCTCTTTTGGTGCAATTTCTGGGAGGCCCAAGCAGGTGGCCTCCATTCTCTAAGCACAAGGTTCATCACTTCATTCATCTCCAACTTGCATTTCTTCCACAAGTTGATGTAGGTAACTAAATCCTGTGCCCTATGGATGCAGGGAGCCTTTTCCTCAGGCTCATCATACACTTGGGTGTACAGTTTGTGGATATCCTCTGTGGTGTTTACAAGTCCAATGGGACCCATGATCCCTCTGTCCCATCTAGTGACTGGGCTGGTGAGGTGTTGCCTGGTTGGGACAGGAGGGGGGGTCCCCTGACAGATGTTGGTGAGGGCAGTGCTGAGCCTCTCATTGCTGTAAGCATAGAGGTTGTTGTTGACCCTCACAAAAAGGATTGTCCTCATGCTGTCCTTGCCTTGTCTGAGGCAGAGTACTCTATATGGGTTCTTGCACCCTGTAAACTCAGGGAATAGAGTTCTCTGGACAGCAGTATCAACAACCATAGGAATGTCATCATATATTCCAGTGGAGGTAATTTCATCCTCCATACTGAAGTCAGGTGCAACCTGATTGTCTGTTGAGGGCACCTTTGCCTTCCCTTTTCCTACAGGCTCAACCTGTGATGCAGGTTTAGCCTGTATCCTCCCCCATAAAGAAGAGGGGGATGGTATGGCTGGTGGGGGATCCACCCAGGAAGGACCAGCCTCCTGACTTGGATCATAAGTGCCTCCTCCTAGGGAGGCAATATGAGCACATTCAAAGTCATGCACAGCTTGCTCAACCATGATGGGAGCAGAGATGGTGGGGGCAGGTGCATGACACAGGTCATTGACCTTGTGAAGAGCACAACAAAGGTTGTATGAGGTATCTTTGAGCTCTCACTCAAGATGGCTGATGTGACAATGCAACTTGTTGTCAGGCATACATTTGATGAGACATGCAGTCTTTCAGCAAGAGTGACAATAGCAGGCATGATGCCTGCATCTGACAAGGCCATGCCTTGAGAGAGATGAAGCGCATAGGCTGTGCAAGTTTCACAAGTGCTGTGATGGCACAAGAAAGGGAACTGGGGGTGACACTCCCAGTATGGGCAGGAATGTTTATCCCTGTGGTGTTCATGCCTGTGGGATGATGAGCAAGAAGGGGAGGAGGAGGGGGAACATGGCCTTTTGTGGCCACTACTGACCATATGCAAACTGCATTGGTCAGCAGGAGAGTGGGGCAGGGATGGAAAACCATCAGTGTATGTGTCAGAACATGAGAGAGATCTGCCCTGTTGAGGTGTGACAGACCTGTGAGGGTCAGGGGTAGATGAGTGGTATGGGCTTGGGGAATGTTTGCAATGGTGATCGCAATGGGACATTGTAGCTATGACTACTAGAATGGAGTGAGTGTTAAAGAGAAAGGAAAGGAAAAGCAAGGTAACATAAAAAAAGAAAAGCATGTAACCAACTAAGGCAGGTACACATGAAAAGAAAATGTGATCAGGGAAAGACTAAATACTCTATTTGATTATAGTAACCATGCTGTGCTCGAGGCCGACAATGTTATTTTCATCTTGTTATTTTTACTTATATTTGCTTTTGTTTTTCGTACTTGTCTGTTTGATTCCATTTAGTAGTCTTGTACTATGTTCTAACCACTAAGTGGTTACTGTATGCTTATGCGTACTTCTTTACCCTTTGGGGTAATTGGTGTATGTCTTGTACATCTTGGAGCTTGAGGTACCTGTCTAGGGCCTCAAGCTCTTTGCAATTAGACATGGGTTCCCATGTTGTATCTCTGAGGTTCCACCTCACAGGGAACTCTACCTTGTTATTCATCCACTGGTGAGCAGTTATCTCATCAACTAACCATTCTTCCTTGTCGGTCATACCGACATCATAGAACATGTGGGCATCATGTCTTGGGAACAGAACATCATCATTCTGCTTGTACTGTCGCAGTAACCCAATGTGAAATGTTGCGTGTATGCACTTCTTCCTTAATGTCCTTTTGGGATGCTCAAATTCTGTGTGGAGAGATACACAAGGTCTCCCTCTTGAAGGTTGGATCCTTCTGTTTGTTTCTTATTAGCATGGTATGTCTGTACTATCCTGCTTTCAATGATGGCATCATGAGCCATCTCTGGATTTTCTAGAGCCTGTTTGATGAACATCTTCACTCCTGGAGCCATTGAGGGTGTACCCTTTCCGATGTGCTGCATCATATCAGGCATATACCCATAATTCAGTTTGAATGGTGCGAACCCTGTCAAGCTACTTATGCTTGAGTTAATTGTGAACTTGACCAGAGGCATCTTTGATGTCCAGTCTTTTTGGTCTGGTTGGACCATTGCCCATAGCATCTGTGCTACATTTCTTATTGCTCTTTCAGATGCTCCATTGGTCTGTGGATAGAATGCCATTGACATAAGGAGCTTGGCTCCCAGCATTCTGTGCATTTCATGCCAGAATGCTGAAGTGAACTTTGTGTCTTGATCTGAAACTATTGTCTCTGACAGTCCATGCAGATGGACTATCTCTTTTATGAACATTCCTGTGAGCTCAGACACTTGAATAGTCATAGTTACTGGTACTAGGTGTACCATTGATGTCAGACAACACAGGACTACCCACAGGTAGTCATGTCTGTCACTTGGTGGGAAAGGTCCCATGAAATTCATTGCTATTGACCCCCAAGGTCTTCTAGGCACAGGCAGGCTGTGCAATAGGCCTTTCAGCCATTGATTGTTGGTTTTCGTAGTCTGACACATTGGACAAGTTTGGCAGAATTTGTCCACTTCCCTGCTGAGCTTCAGCCACCAGTACCATCTGCAGATGTAATCTGCTGTTTGTTGGGGGCCAAAGTGGCCCAGTGTCCTATGCACTTGATCAATTACTCTGGCAATAACATCATCACCTTTGTACTTTGCATGTGGAAGGCATAGTACCTTCTCTCCTCCATGATTTTTCATGTAGAGGAGGCCATTTTTCTCCTTGAATTGGGGGTGATGTGATGGTCGCATCATTACCTTATTGAGCATAGGCTCATTTTTATATCCTTTTTGGATAGCATCCAGGAACCCTGGCATTTTGCTGAACATTATTGGGGAGGCTTTGGTGACCTCAGAAGATTTGAGTATTGATGGATCATCCTGTGCACTTGCATTAGGAGGGTCCTTGTTACTCTGTTCTGTGGCTGAGGCCATTTCTTTAGCCTCTTCGTATTGCTTTTCTACCTTCTCTTTCAGGTGATTGCTTTTTTGAGGGATCTCTCCCTCTCAAATTGCTGATAAACTCAGCTATTGCCATCTATCCTGAGGGAGATCATCCCCCTCTGGGTCCAGGCATATATCTGCATCTGCCCATTCTATTTCTTCATTGGAGGCTATATCACCTCCTTCTCATTCATAGTATCAAGACAGGCAATCCACTACATGGTTCTCTGTGCCTTTAGCATAGATGATGTTTGCATTGAATCGAGACATGTAGTCTAACCAGCAGACTTGTCTGCTCAACAACTTTCATTGGGTTTTAAGGTAACCCAAAGCCTTGTGATTGGTGATGATCATAAATTTAAATCCAAGGAGTTTATCCTCCCATTTCAGTAACACTTTGATTATTGTGAGTGTTTCTCACTTGAATGTTCAATAATTCTGTTGAGTGTTGCTCAACTTTTTCAACATAAATCCTGCTGGTTGGCAGGTTTTCCACTCAGGCCCTTGCTCATACAATGCACCTACTCCATAGAGTGATGCATCGCACACGAGCCATATTGGCTCTTCTTTTTGTGGATCAATAGGTCACAGGATCAGATACTTGCATGCAAGGTCTTTGATCATTTGGAAACATGTATCATGGATTTCCCTCCACTGGAACGGGTGTTCATTTCATTGAATACTGGTCAAAGGCATCATATATGCTGATATATCTGGCATGAATTGTGCCAAGTATTCAACTTGTCCAACAAACCATTGGACTTCATTGAGAGTTTTAGGAGTTCTCCAGCTCCTGATCTGAGCCATCTTGTCTCTGTCAGCATGTACGCCTTTGGCATCTATGACATGCCCTAGGCAGTTGAGTTTTTCTGCATAGAGATTGCACTTCTCCCTCTCAAGGTAGAAGTCAGCTTTCTCTAGTAATTCAAACACTATTCCAAGGTCCCTTTCATGGTCCTCTATTGTATTACTATAGATGAATATCACTGGGGGCATTATCTAATGGTTTAACTCTAAACATAGTAACATCATTGAATTTAGCAGATACTCTTTTCATGAAATGTTCCTGAATAAAACATTGGTCATCAATGGATAAAATGATCTGATCTAATGTTCTAGGACAGAAAATGTGATAGTGTCATGTATAATGCTTTTCATAGGAACATGCATAGTGTTTATCCTTATGATTCCTGGGTAAATCATTGTGCAAATATTTTCACTGTTTTATCATGTGTTCTAACCATGATTTCAAGCAAAACATTTGAAACTTTCCAACTTCAGAACATATCATCTTACAGAACATAGTATATGTTCCACACTCAAAACATTAGTCAAATCAATTCTGCCATTGGTGGAATGGCTCATTGGTCTAATGGAGAATGGACAAATAGTTTAATTGGACAATGGACAAATGGTACAATTGTTACATTGAAACAAAGGATAAGTGTTCCCAGTAGACTGACTGCATGCTTCTGCAGTTGAACTTGCATTGGAGTTGTACTTACGTTGGAGTTGCACTTACATTGGAGTTGCACTTACATTGGAGTTGCACTTGTGTTGGAGTCATACTTGCATCGGAATGGCACTCACATCAGGGTTGTGCCTGCATAAGAGTCATCTGGTATATGGTACCCTGGCAATTGGATCATGATGTGTGATGCCACCACGCCCGTGTACTACCACTACATACCTACAACCAGAAAACTCGGGACACTCACAACTTGTTCCGGTCATCTATTCTGACTATCTAGTTCTGCAGAGCACAGACTGTCTAGTGGCCCAAAAGTGAAAACACAATGCTACACACCTGCATTCCTAGAAGTTGCTGTGTCCTCATCAAAATAGTTATCAATGTGTTCTGGATGACCGGCATCACATCGTTCATAGCATGAGTGACATGGGAGGTGATTGCTCCATAAGCAGAGGTATGGGAATTGGCTTCATTACTTGCTGTAAAGTGCGGGGATCCCGTAAGCCAAGGGAAGTCAGTAGGTTGTGCCACTCATGTGTCTGTAACCCTCACTATATGATATTTAATGATGGTCGTCAGCATATAAAAAAAAAAAAAAAACGCAATGCACCATAAAACAAGATCGGCCTCCCACCATCCGTGTATGAATACATTGGCAGATGCTGTCCCCTTGGAGGCTGTGGCGACGATGACCTCCCAACAGCCGGACTCGGCTCTCTAAAACCATTTCCTGGACCCGTCCCTCCATAGTAGGGCCTCATCTGCTGATTAATATTAGAGTCGTGCATGACAGGTGCATAATGATACTCCTGCTGAGGTGCATATCGTCCACCATCACCATACGGACTGACTTGCCTTTCCATACAGCTGCACAGTGCCCAGTCCAATCCCATGCCCAGGACTTGTACCGCATGCAGGCGACGGAGCACTTGCAGCTAGCGACGTCATTCCTATTCCAGGGTATCCAGCTCGACTGGTCAATCTTGGTCCCAGATGCTGTCGTTGCATCTGTTGCATCTGTTGTGGACTCTGGCCCAAACTCTGTCCGACACCGGAAGTAGAAGGGGGTTGACCCATCGCAACGGGAGGAGGGGCTGAACCAACAAACAAATTCGCTCTACGGATAGACCCAAAGGCCATCATGCCCACTTCCCTCTGATGCCAATTGGGAGACTTGATGTAGGCTTCGATGAAAGGGATGACAGCATCAACTATTGGGTCAGTAACAGCCCGGGCCATAAAGTTGAAACAAGTGCTAACAGACATGGATACATTCTGTTCATCTTTGTCGACAACATCCTCCTGGAAAGTGAGGAGTGAGAGAAGAACGGGATTGACCTCAGGCAATGCAATTTTGGCAAAGAATTTAGATTCAACCTTGGGCAGTTCACCATAATCAGCAGCCTGGACAATAAAAAACAAATAGTCAGTCCCTATCCAGGCAATATGATTAACAAATCCCAAAAACGTACTTTGCATGCCTCATGAGCAAGCTCGATTCCCTCTTCACAAACAGTGGTCCAAAACCCATCGTGGTAAACTTAGATGGTGGATCACTTCCTTGATATCAACCCAAAAACTGAGCACATACATAGTAAGGGGCATCATCTTGATGAGACACTCGAAGGCCCCAACTTGAACAGAAACTGAAGGGTTTTGAGTTGCCTCACACACAACCTGTATTATGTGATTGTGCTCTCCCTGCAGGACATGAGGCGATGAACAACTTGAAAATGAAGACAACAGACCTCACACTCGAAGTTTTCGTGCACGAATTCAAGTGAGTTGTAAAGAGCATGCACAGCAGCCAACTGAACACCTGAGGGGGGTTCATGTTGGCGGGCACCACGTATCATGGCAGTTAATATCTTGTTTGATCTCAAACTCAGAATCTCAGGTTTCTGTGGTGGGCAAGGGGCGCAGTATAAGGGGACAAACAAGGAAGATAAAACAGAGATGAGGCACACACTATGGACTCGCAGATGTAGCCAATCATTTGTAGTGTTGCGATCCCGAGATTAGTGTTTGTCAGGTTATTCATGAAACTGAGAAGTTCGATGAGGCCTGGCCATTGATCGTGTGGAAACTCTACAGAGGCAATGGCAATGATGACTTGAGAAAAGAAGCCACCAGCTCTCGAAAGGGGAGATGCAAGGATGACAAGAACTTGTTGCTTGGTCTTAGCTTTGGTGCCATTGTCGAGGGAAAGCCATCAAGTAGTGTACCGAATCTATATGGCATAACAGCCCTCCAGGGGTGTTTTCATTGGAGTGTGTGGTCTCCTAGATAGCAGTGTGACAATGGTGTCAGGAAAGAAATGGTTCTTCTACATACATGAGCTGAGAGGGCGTTTTTCAGAGCCAAGGCTGCCACGTTGCAGATGTGTATTTGCGAACTTTCATTTGCGAGTTCAGAGGAGAGCATGAGCATGTATGCCAGCTGGACAAGGACATCAGTGCGATATATGTATGCTCGGAGACATCAGAAGATACCCATGTTGTTTTCCCTCGAGGCACTTTCCAGCTGCTCTGTAGCTTGCTGACACATACTGCTGCGACGTATCTTGTTCGATGACAGGAATAGATGATATCGAGGGCTCTGGGAACACGTGTATGACATGAAGACCGGGGAGTCCAGAGAGGTGAAGGTTGCTGTGGTTTGCAGCCTCTGTCATCCTTGGAACTGCATCATGGAGATTGGCAAGTGGTCGAGGAGGCACAGGCACAGTAAAAGCATGGTCAGAATACTGCAAAATCTTAAACCATAGTAGGATTTCCATTTACCAACTTACTTGATGAACTCAACGAGCAGATGAAGCCAACGTCTATGATATTCTTGTGACAGAAACATGTTTCACAAAAGCTGATCTTGTCTTGTCTGGGAACTGCCAGAACTTTCTGCATTAAAGCTCAGAGGTGGTAGAGATGACATCTAAAGTAGCTTGTCACCAGAAGTCAATGTGAAGGAAGGTCAGGTCACGCGATAAAGTACTGGAGCAAAGCATGTTGTAGCTCAAGATATATGTATGAGCCATTGGTCAAATGGGCAGCTTGTTGCAAGAAGACAGTATCGTGGAGGACGTCGACAGTTACTATTTGAGAAAAATCAACGAGAAATGGCAAGGACACATTGGTGAAGACAACTCGCCAGCTTTTTCGCAGAGAAAATGGCATTCATAACAAAGGATGCACGATGATGATAAGTCAGGAGAACAGAGAGAATCAGGATACAAGGATCCGGTAGATGAGTCGATCCTTCAGTGATGGCTCCCATAGGCACTGGTATTGCAAGATGGACGATGGGAATAGATGCTATTGAGCTCTCTGAGAACATGCATACCATACTAAGGTAATACGGCTAACATACAGGTAATAACATGAAACACAATATCTGTTTAAGTTTCACCTCGCAAAGCTTGGCAATCCACCATAACGAAGGGCATACCAGTGACAAGCACAACAGCACATTGATGCCATTGTTCTTGCCCTTGTTGAGATTTGTTTGGGAGTGCCAGTCGACTGAGAAGAAACCCTCTAGTGAAGAGGTAGATGGCAGTGATGTGGACATAAGCGAGCCAGCAGAGTAGTCGCAGTGCGATCATCGAACTTGTCCAGCATGCAGAGAGCAAGTTGTGTGCATGCGGTGATCACCACCACTGCAGTCCATGCCTTGCTGCCTTTTTCACTCATCAC
The DNA here is from genome assembly GCA_024663435.1 of Pisolithus sp. B1. NCBI lineage: Eukaryota > Fungi > Basidiomycota > Agaricomycetes > Boletales > Pisolithaceae > Pisolithus > Pisolithus sp. B1. The sequence continues at coordinate 91,750 of JANFAA010000036.1, forward strand.
TCCTTGACACGAAGAGACCGCAAAAACTGCCACTATGCCAAAGTAAACCTTGTGGTTCATATATACTAAGTTAATCACTGTCGAAACTATCGTCTTCACCACCATCATCAGTTGAACTATCATCACTATCCTCCTCCGCCACTGGCACCTTCTTTACTGCGTGTTGCTCATGAAGTATAAGGAGCCTGGAATTGGAGTTTGTAGCAGTAATAATTGCATTCCTTCGAGGGGTATTAATTTTAAGGTGGGGTGCCAGTGTGCTGTCCACTCCTCTAGGAGGAGAGTCCATACTTTGTGTCTTTCGAACGCATATGAGGTGGTGCTGGCACACTTACATTGGAGTTGCAGTTTCGCACTCGTGTTGGAGTCATACTCACATCAGTAATTGCACTTGCATTGGGGTGTGGCCTGCATAAGAGTCATTTGGCATATGGTACCCTGGCATGAGATGACTGTCACAACCATCAGCATTGGTAGATGATTAAAAAAAAAAAAAGAAACTCAGGACGCTCACAGCAGGGGCGCGTGCAGATCAATGCTGGAGTCCGAACCATACCAATAAAAATTGCAAGAAAGCCTGAATATAAAGGAGAAAAAGCATGCAAGTGCCTTGTGACAGGTAGTCTTCTCACCTGAAGCTAACCACACGACCACCAGAAATGCGTCTTCTAAAACAGTGGAAGTCTGGAGGTTTGTCCGGCAGTCTGAATGAGCCACAGGACAAGAGTCATGATATGGTCTGCCGTAGGTTGAATACCCTTCCCCAGCCATCGGGTATGCTCTGGCAACACACTGTAAGACGACAGTAGCTCGAACTGGAAGAAATGTGATATTTACAATGACCACACTACAATGATTGCTCTGAGGTTCGTTCCAGTTGTTCCAGTCATCTATTCCAACTATCTAGTTCTGCACAGCAGACTGTCTAGTGGCCCAACAGTGAAAATGCGATGCTACACACCTGCATTCCTAGAAGTCGCTGCACCCACATCAAAATAGTTATCAATGTGTTCTGGATGACTGGTATCACGTTGTTCATGAGTGACATGGGAGGTTATCGCTCCATAAGCAGAGGCACGGGAATTGGCTTCGTTACTCGCTCTAAAGTGCAGAGATCCCATAAGCCAAGGGAAGTCGGTAGGTTGTGCCACTCACATGTCTGTAACCCTCAGTAGTGTGTTGACGATGCCATCAAAATACGGTGACAAGTGGCTAGTCTGTGACGGCACTGATTCTTCTTCCAAAAATTCGAGCTGATCAGTGAGGCCCAACAGCAGTTCATCACAGTTCTTAAGTTATCTTGGATGCCCGTCACAAGTGCTGGCACCAGTGGATGCAAGTGTGCGTCTGGTTTGATGGTGGCAATGAGCAAACCATGTATCCTCCCAAGCGTCCATGCAACCATATCTTTCACGTGTACATTAGAATCGCTCGTCATCCCCATCAGCAATGGGAGCGCCTGACTTACCTGTCAGGATGCTTGGATCAGAACCATCCAGGATAGACCCAAAGAGCCATCACGGCTGCTTCCCACTGATGTCAATTGGGAGACTTGATGTAGGCTTCGATGAAAGGGATGACAGCGTCAACTATTGGGTCAGTAACAGCCCAGGCCATAAAGTTGAAATAAGTGCCAACAGACATGGACATATTCCATTCATTTTCATTGACAACTTCCTCCTGGAGAGTGAGGAGTGAGAGAAGAACAGGATTGACCTCAGGCAATGCAATTTTGGCAAAGAATTTAGATTCAACCTCGGGCGGTTCACCATAATCAGCAGTCTGGACAATAAAAAATAAATAGTCAGTCCCTATCCAGGCAATATGACTAACAAATCCCGAAAACGTACTTCATGTGCCTCATGAGCAAGCTTGTTTCCCTCTTCACAAACAGTGGTCCAAAACCCATCACAGTAAGCTTAGATGGCGGATCACTTCCTTGATATCAACCCGAAAACTGAGCACATACCACGAAAACAGCTTGCTCCATGTAAGATGCCATCTTGTCATAGTAAGGGCCATGATCTTGACAAGACACTCGAAGGCTCCAACTTGAACAGAAACCGAAGGATTCGGAGTTACCTGACACACAACCTGCATTATGTGATTGCACTCTCCCTGCAGGACATGAGGCAATGAACGACTTGAAAACAAAGACAACAGACCTCACACTCGAAGTTTTCGTGCACGAATTCAAGTGAATTGTAAAGAGAATGCACAGCAGCCAACTGAACACCTGAGGGTTCAGGATGGCGGACACCACATATCACGGCAGTTAATATCTCGTTTGATCTCAAACTCAGAATCTCAGGTTTCTGCAGTGGGCGAGGGGCGAGGTATAAGGGAACAAACAAAGAAAATAAAACAGAGATGAGGTACATACTATGGACTCGCAGATGTAGCCAATTGTTTGTAGTGTCACAATCCTGAGATTGGTGTTTGTCAGGTTATTCACGAAACTGAGAAGAAGTACTAGTTCGATGAGGTCTGGCCACTGATCATGCGGAAACTCTACGGAGGCAGGAGCAAAGCCACCAGCTCTCAAAAGGGGAGATGCAAGGGTGACAAGAACTTCTTGCTTGATCTTAGCTTTGGTGTCATTGTCGAGGGAAAGCCACCGAGTAGTGTACTGAATCTATATGGCATAACAACCCTCCTGGGGAGTTTTCATTGGAGTGTGCGGTTTCCTAGATAACGGTGTGATGGTGGTGTCAGGAAAGAAATGACTCTTCTATGCACATGAGCTGAGAGATTGTTTTTCAGAGCCAAGGCTGCTGTGTTGCGAATGTGTATTTGCGAACTTTCATTTGCGAGTTCAGAGGAGAGCATGAGGGTGTATGCTGGCTGGACAAGGACATCAGTGCAATATATGCTCAGGGGCATCAAAAGATACCCACGTTGTTTTCCCTTGATGCATTCTCCAGCTGCTCTATAGCTCGCTGACATGTACTGCTGCGATGTATCTTGTCCGATGACAGGAATGGACGGTATCGAGGGCTCTGAGGACATGTGTACGACATCAAGATTGGGGAGTCCAGTGAGAGGTCGAGGAGGCACAGGCACAGTAAAAGCATGAGCAGAATACTGCAAAATCTTGAAGCATAGCAGGATTTCCATTTACCGACTTACATGACGAACTCGCTGCACGGACAAAGCCAACATCCATGATATTCTTGTGACAAAAACATGTTTCACAAAAGCCAAACTTGTCTTGTCTGGGAACTGCCAGAACTTTGTGCACTAAAGGTCAGAGGTAGTAGAGATGACATCTAAAGTAGCTTGTCACCAGAAGTCGATGTGAAGGAAAGACAGGTCGCACAATAAAGTACTGGAGCGAAGCATGTCACAGCTCGAGATATATGTATGAGCCATTGGTCAAATGAGCAGCTTGTTGCAAAAAGACAGCATCGTGGAGGATGTCAATGGTTACTATTTGAGAAAAACCAACGAGAATCGACAAGGACACATTGGTGAAGATAACTTGCCAGCTTTTGCACAGAGAGAATAGCATTCATAATAATAAAGGGTGCATGATGATGGCGAGGATCCGGTAGATGAGTTGATCCTTCAGCCCCAGTGAAAACTGGACATTAACAGGTATGGCCCTGTGTGGCGAAATATGAGTTTGAAGGTGGCTGTGAATGTAAGACATATCTCGACATATTTTCCTACTAAAACCTTTCCAAATATAATATTTGCATTTTTTTCAGGCAGAGTCTCCTGTGATGCCATATTACAACTTTCCACTAATTATAAAATGTTATATCTACTCATATACCCCACACAGGAACTTTTCGTCACACAATATTGTCAATTGTGATAATATATGGTCCTTACAAGTTTTCGTGCATTTTACAAAATATGCTCTGGTATGACAGTGTCCCATTCTTTTATGCATACCATATTATACAGCATTACTAATACCGGGTGCTAGTAGCAAGCGCCAGCTACTAGCATGCTCTAATCGAAAACATGAATAAAATGCTGCAGACAGGAGAACATGCCCCTTGAAAGCTTGAAATGTCCAGTTGAAGTCCTATGCGAATGCTGGAATGCTGAGTATTGAGCAAGTGGCGTGAAATCCAGCCAGAAAGGTATGGTAGTGTCCGAATGAATGATGCGATCGCAAGATGGGAATGTCGAGTTTAATAGAGGGCGCCATTACAGATGCTCTTTCTGTCCCAATTATTGCTCGCAGCCTGTCCGAGAATATTAAGAGTTGCACTGCCTATGTATGAAAACTTACGAGCACTGTAGCCTCATCATCATATGCCTGCACAATTTGAGTGACTGAACATCTCAGAGAACGATTGCGGTTACCTTTCATTGTGCAGAAGTCAAGCCATTGTAGTAGTTTTGAAATTCTTCCGTCGATCCACTCGATTGGACTTGCTTGCACCAGCGGTGAGCACATAGATTACTGAGAATGCATGAGAGCAAACATTGTGTAAATTAATTAAAACACACCATCCATTCTTAGCTGGGCCTGGTCACATCTTCGCCTTGCCACCACCCTTAGTAGACTTGCTGGCTGATGCTGCCATGGTATTGTCGACCATAGCAGACATTGAAGATGTTATGGACATTGCAGCTGGCAGGACGGCAGGTCCAATTCAAGAATTAGTCGTATTCAGCATGGTCTCGTTTGAACTCGAAGAGCTAGACAGCAATTCTTGCGGGTGATCCAGCACAAGGAATGGCAGAATGCCTCATGCCTTGGAGGCAGCCTGCGCAAGCATGGCACTAGAGTGTACCTATATCAGTTTCAGTCCTAGCATCTGAGAGCCACTTACAGTGGGTCTACAGATATGACACTGAGGTGACAATGCCACATAGCAGATCAGAGTGGGAGGACAAGCCCTCACTGTCATCTGTAGTACTAGCAAGTGGTCCAATGGAAAGGGCGGGTGTGCTAGAACGGGGAGGGAAAACCGAAGCTGTCGAGGTTAATGGTGTTCGGTCACCTTCCTCTTTATATTGTTGGGCATTACATGGTTTTGGCACACATGTACTTATGCTCGATGTACACTGGATCCATCTGAGGGTTTGGTAGATAGCTCTGGATCATGCTTGTGAATAAAGGCACCAGAAGCAGAGGAAACATACACCTTGGGCTCCCGTCGAGCTCGGACCCACTCATTTCATGACTATATGCACTCTGAAATAAAGAGGTCAGTAGGGGCGAGCTCAAATCTGAAAGAAACCCCTCATCCGAAGTGCCAGATCCCCACTGAGATGTGTTGGCAGGCATTGTAGATTCAGGGACTACAAGCTGAATGCACGCCTGAATGTGTGTCAGGTGAAGTGGGTACTAGATAGTGGGCAAGGGCAGAAACCATAACGGGATACCTCCAAAGCTCAGATACTCATACTTAGTCAGCATAGAAATACCATCATGAACGCAAAGCAAAGCTTTGCGCGTGAGTGAAGCCAATGTCTTGCTTCGCTTTTGTGGTGTCGACCATCACATCGTTGCAATGCAATGTGTGCTTTGCATTGTGAAAGCATTACGTTGTTGATTTGGTAACAAATGATAATAATTCCTAATAATACAACAGAGGAAATTCAGAATGCGACAGCCCTCGTCACATCTGGTGATGTCCAGTTTTCACTGGGCTTCAGCGACGTTGGTCATGTTAATATGGCTAACATGCAAGGTTTCTCCAACTCCAATATTTGTGGGAACGGGCTCCCAGTTACAGCTATGTACAGCCAAAAACTAATTCCTTGTGCGATGTTACCATATATTATTCTATGCCAATTAATTGTACCCTCGCAAGCAAGGTACAAAGGCCACCACAGGCGGCATTTCCCAAGTACAGGTAATAACACAAAACATGATATCTGTTTAAGTTTCACCTCACAGTGCTTGGCAATCCACCATAACGAAGGGCATACCAGAGAGGCCGGTCCACCTCCTCCCAAGTTTTCAGCGGACCTCCTCTAAGAGCAGAGAAAAAGTTGATAAAGACCAGGAATACCACGGTTGAAGCGAGAATCAAGGCATACAACTGCTTTCTTGATAGCTTCCACCCGGCGATACAGAGAATCCGCCAATCGTAAGTTGTCAATGAGATCCCTGGCTGCCTGCTGAAAACTGGGATAACAGAACATATAATTGCCATGCTGTAACGATATAGCTGAGCCACCTGTTCGTGGCCATTCAAAGATAAGGGCAGGGTCAAGGTACCAGATCAACACATACCATGTTTTTCCCAGCGTCGCTGCTTGGTGCTGCACTGCCAGCACCACACTGCAATGGACCTTCAGGGCTTGTTTCTTCACTGTCATCAACCACCCTCGATGAGGTTGGGAAACCATGGGTACTACGGCGCAGTTCTTCCTCGAGAGACAGCTGTGGATGTGCCCAACTCTGGGCCATGTCAGAACTGCCATCTCTGTTGATCTGTTCAAGGCTTGTCTTGACAGAGTCCATGGTTTCTTGCATGTCACGTAAGGGGACTCAGATAATGTCAATGTCCTGGGTATGGTCCAATAGCGTCATGAACCCTTGAGAGAGACTATGTATGCCTGCCAAGGCCTGAGAGAAGAGCGCTGTGTGTTTGTCCTGAGCAGTCCAAATTCCATTGGCTTTGTTCTCTAAAATGGTTAACCACTCATCCAGCGAAAGCTGAGATGACTGTAGGCCAGTCAATGAATCAGTGATGCACTGGTGAAGAGCATCTATTGAAGTAATCAACAAGGAAAGTAGGAATATGAACGACCTATAACTTACCGCTCTTATTCCTTACTTGTTGCTTAAGGTCATGCCTACATGAGGTGAGGTTGGCTTCTAAGTTTGCAAGGGATGCTTGAATGTCTTTCAAGCTGGCATCCTGAAAACCTGTGTGAATAACTGGAAATATTCCAGATTAAACTATGCACTTTGCGGATGCGATTTTTCTGCACTGATGCGAGGCGCCTTTCCAAATTATTGAACTCCTCCGCAACCCGCCTTTGAGTATCGTCCAATGCACTTAGCCGACCTTCATGATCTCCCAACATCTCGTCCATGCTTTTCATCGTATGTCGCATGCCTTCTACTTTAGCCACTATCACATGCTGCGAGCAAGAATCAGCAACCACATGCCATAACGAAGTTACAGACTTGCCTTGTCATCTACCAGCTGCTCTTGTATGTCATTGACTTCAGAAATCTTTTGGCAGATGTCCTTTAAACATCTCTCTAATGGACTGTGTCCATTGACAGGGACCAGACATGTGCTGACATTGTTGCATCCCTTGGACTCCAGACAGTGGCTGGTGACCCTGTCAGCACTGCAATCTATGAGACTCATTGCATTATTGCATGGTGTTGTGCATTTCCCATACCTTGCGGACAAAGAAAAGGAATGAAGAATGAGTTGAAGAATTTGGGATGTATTGAAAAGGTTATCAGTGCCGACTTCGAGATCGAGAAGACGGTACTGTTGATGCCCTGCAATCGAGTCCAGGTTTGCATGCTTTTGTAAGAGTTTATGTGCAATATCTGGAACCCAACCCAGTGGAATGCAGGTTAACCCATTGCTGCACTGCACACAGTAAGGATCAGCTTTGATGAGGTCCTCTAAGGAAAGTAGAACTTTGTCATGGAAATCAAGGCTTGCATCCATCACCAGTTAGTCCTCGCAATAGGGACGAGAGTGCGAGACGACTAAGAACTGATCCTAGTCAGAAGTGCAGTGGAGCTAATGGGTGGGGAGTGGCAGAAGAGTAATGATGGATGCAGGAGAGCAAAACTTGTAGTGTGCACCAAACATGAAGTGGACTAAAAGTGTAGTCACTTGAGGCTCAAAGACGGTGACTGCCTGGTTACTGGTTGTTAGGATGATAATGATATTCTTTGGTTGATACCTACAGAACTCGTTGCAGTGAACAAAGGAGTGGAGAAAATGACATATACAGTTATCCATGGCTGTCATGCCCAGCGGAAACCTCGTTTACAACTGCTGTTTGCAACTTCATCATAGTACAGCTTAGTGGATCAGAAGATTTGTTGACTGCAGAGGCTCACTGGCTCAGAGCTAATGAGACGAGTATTTGAACGGAGAATGAGTTGAGATACTGCATTTTCAAACTCTCTCGTTTGTGGGAAATGTCGTCCATTGAAGCCATTGAATTCCGTAACACGAGTGACTGCAACATTATTCACGATCCGTATTGTCGGGAAGGAGAACATCCGAGTTGAATGTTGACTGCTCTCCCATTACATCAGCCCCTCTAGCTTCAAGTGCGAGCTGCATCTCATACCATCAGTGACACTGTCATGGAGGTAACATGTGAAGTCACCCGTGCATGTTGAAGTCAGGAAGTCAGGTATCTGCATTGAACCCCTCGCCAGTCATTACTTCCACAACTGACCCAATATGGCAGACTTGGGGTGGTCGGTGACCCCTATGTAGTATATCAGCCTATTTTTTCTCAGCGAACACATTTGCCTCAGCTTGTAGCGTGAGTGGCTTGTCGCACTCATTTTGTTGTCTCCTCACGAATCACCTCCCCATGGATGCTCCTGCACCAGATGAAGTGTTATGGACAAAGTATTGAATGTGCGCTTCAGGCGAGTTAATCAGGATGGTTGTGTGCGTTATTTGTGGATGTGAATGCATTGTTCACATGGGTGCTAACCATGTTATCAGGGATCACTGCGTCTCTGCACCCGAGGCATGTAGCGTGATGCTAACATTTGTGAGCAGCTTGCTACGCATGGTTCTACTGATGAGAGGACATCTCCACACAAGACACGCAACAAACTAATTGACCTCATCAATTCCAAGTATGCTTATCTCGGATTCCTGTGTATACTGGAATTATCTTCGTAATCTAAATATGCCTACAGAAGAACTCTGTAGTTGTTGGGTTTAGGCGTCCACTCGGGCTGGGAATATTTTTGCCAAATTGAGGGACGCAGTGAATAGTGATGTAATGGCGAGCACCATAGCCACAATCCGGAAACATGACCCATGGTCTTTTAACTCCCCTACTTCCCACGGCCCATGATGCCTGTCCCCTTCCCACCTACGATACCCTCGGCAATTTAATCCCCCCATCCCAATATGAGACTGCTCTAGATGGGAGTCACCTCGCACAGAAAATGGACGTTTCCATAATTGATTTTGCTGTGCCACCATACTCAGAATCAAGACTTACTATTCCATGGTTTTCAGTAGGTTCACATAGGCTACTGTCCCTCTGCACCCTCCCCCCTTTTATGCTAGTCAGATGTAGTGTAATTTTGCTATATGTTACTATGTACAAATATATTCAACCTGTGGTATGACCTCATTGCCAATGAAACACCCTCTGGCCCATGAAGGGCACTGGCGATCTCCATGTTTGCTATCATCGTCTGGTGTCAGTGGGATGCTGGGCTCTGAAGATTGAGCAAGGCTTCACGGGACAAAACGTAAAGCAGGGGCCAGGATAGTCTGAACCATTGGTGAGGACATTTGCCAAGGTGTTGATGGCAAGAAGAACACAATATGTAGAATTCCACAGCAACAAAATTCGATACAGATACAAATGAAAGATGCCTTAGTAAAATTCTCATAATAAACTTCTGATACATATAACTGTAATGGCCAAGATGGAAAATCAAAATTTTACAGGCTGATTACTCATTGTCTAAGCCATCCAACAACTCATCGATCTTGTCAGCTTCGTCACTGTCCATACCTTCGTCATCTACAAACCAGGTAGAATCACCTGGAATGCTATGCAACATCAGGTCAGCTATCCAGTCCAGTACTATTTCACGGACAACTTTGATGGGCAGCCCTGCATGTCACGGCCACATTCACGAGATAGTAGAGACTGCAAGTGGAATGCCCACCCGGCCTCTTGCGTCAGCTAGAATATCGATCAATACCTTCAACTTGGGGATTGATGGTAGCGTGATTTGCATCAAGGATGGCAAGAGTCGTGACTGGACTTGAGTGCCTTTGTTGCTGCAACAGGCATCCAGGAGTAGCGTGCATATGAGGAATACAGGGCAATGGGTACCAAAGGAGATGAATGAGATCTTTTTGAGGCGGGAGAAGAAGTAAGCCCAAGCATCTGCTGCAAGGTGCCATTCAATGCTGATCGGAAGAGATACTTTCAAATCTTGCGTTTTCTGTAGCACTGCAACGTCTGCAATGCCTCTAATAAGGTTGGTGAAGCAGGTATCAGATACAGCAGGGTCGTGAAGGGCCCAATTCTTGAATGTCACCCACAACGTAGAAAAGCAGTGATGATGATTGGAGTGAAGGATAAGAAGGCGGTGTCCATAGTAGATATAAAGGTATGGGAGATGCGCCATCCTGCAAGTCGCCAGCCAGACTCCCTCCATGAACTTGTGGATGTCCGTTGACGGTTGTCCAATGTCGATGGTTGCCTCTAGCTTGGTGAGCGACAGGAGCTCGAGTGCTGCAAGAAACATAGCCCCAGCTACAGCTGACGATTCAAAAATGAGAGAAGTAAGCTGTGAAAGAAGTACTTTGTGAGGGCACGTGTTCCAGTCTGTTTCACTGCTGGTGAAGGAATTTTGCAACTGGGGATCCTTCAAGCATGGAAGTGATTCCAGCACTGAAAGAAGTTGCGCAACACTGGCAGCCGATTGGATGTGAAAGTTGCAAATGTGAAGCGAAGAGAGTAATGGTGTGTGGGGAGCCAGCCTCATGCAAACGACATCCCAGTTGAATGCACAACCTTCCAAATGGAGAGACATCAGTTGCGGAGCGAAAACTGAAAGGAAGGCATCCGGAATCTCTGCTTCACCATCATGAACACTTGGAACGGAACATGAGATATTGTGGATTGACAGCCAATGCAGGAGTGGTGCTCTATCGGTCATAATACAAGAGCTGACAATCTCCTCTATATCGTCTCTGTATCCCTCAATGTGAAGGCTTGTGCATCTCCAGAAGTGGCCCATCATTATGGTGGCAAGGTTGGGAATCACATAACTGGTGTAATCCTCTGCAATGTCAAAGAAGACTTCTAGAGGCACAGTCTGAGTTCGCCCCAGGACCTCCGAAAACCATGTTGTCCTATCCGCAAGGTTTAAAGCTTTACACCACAGAAGTGGAGCCTGCAGAACAGTTGACCTCCACTGGTGGCACACTTGACTCAAAGTCCTAAGCATGCAGGTATCCCTATCTGGCAATGCATGCTCAAATATTAGAAGTAGTATGTCGCCCTGTAAGCGTGCAGCTGGCGCAAAGCTGTTGCACCACTGGCTAGCATAAACAATTGCAGACCGAAGTGTCTGGAGCATCTGATCGATTTCTTCCGCATTGGCAACCACGACCGTCCAAAGGAACTCCTCGTTCAATGTTACTGGTGAAGATGCAGGGAAGTGGTAGAGGCCATCCATAGCCAGGACTACGAACATAAGCTGGAAGTATCACTTTATGCAAGGCCAAAAAAACTTACGGGGCTGGGTAGACTGGGGATGAAGCTCTTGGGTGAAAGTTGAGATAAACAGAGCGAGCTCTGATAAAAAGGAGCGCTTTAAAGCACATCCAGGACAATCGAGGGAGGCAAGCACAAAGAAAAGTGGCAAACCAGAGTGACATCTGACACATTTTTGCAACAAAGGGGTCGATTGATAGTAGGGGTGACGATGAATCCTGGAGACTTGGCATTGAACATCATCATCATTCGACTGGGATATCCGAATGTCGAAAACCGCTCAGTGAAGGCCATCGCTGCTCCTCAGATTGGGGTCCGTTACGGCTATCTGATGCTCAACTCGGAGTTGGCAAGACATCAGAAAATGCCGGTCGGAACAGCTTATCTTGACTTTTCTTTGTCTATAATACAGTGGTGACAATCGTGATCTAACGACAATGGGCTATGCACCACAAACTTGCTGATAATGCAAAGGAGCTACTGCAATAGCACCCCTGAATGCCATAGATGCGAGGGGTAACTTGCAGGGGAGTTGCTGCTGTGGAATGGACAGCAAACATGCTCTCGAGAGGAGGTCATGTTTGAACTGGGACCTCGTGACAGTGCTTGCAGTGCAGGGAAGACCTGATCCAATTACCACTGTTGCAGATGCAGCATAGCCATCTCTGTCAATTGGTACAGGTGTTGGTGCCACAGACTCCGGGTGTATCCTTGGTGGTCGGAACCCTGCTAAGTAATGGACATAAGAGAAGAAGTACACTGACCTCTGAATGATTCAAAACAGATCCTTCTGATTCCGACAATTGCTGCTGCTGTATCGTATTTGGCATATCACACTAGTACTGAAATTCAGTGTATGTCAATATCCAGGCATATATATGATCAGAGAGTCTGGCTTGGCATGAAGGAGAAAGGCCTGGAAGGCCTTCTTAATATTGAGTTCAGTGTTGGGGACAGTGAGACTGGGAATGAGTTGTACTAGGTATGAACCTTGAGGATGTTGCAGATGGTGCAAGGCAGCATTTGGGACTACATGGGAAATGGCGACCCACAGAGGGATTACATAATAATCCTTTTTTGAGAGTGATAGTCTTGCTATCTTCACCTCCCACTGTTATAGCCAATATGTCCACGTTCTGACTTGCCTACGATTTGATTGGTGGTCATAGTGACTCCATCAACACCCTGGCCTTCTCGCCTTGTGGATCTTATTTGGCCAGTGGTGGGAATGATAGGCTGCTCATTGTCTGGAAGGTGTCAAACAGAGCACCTCTATACATATTAGTTTTTGACAGTCCAATCACTGTGTTGACCTGGCACCCGACCTCACAAACTCACACATTATACTGTGGATGTGAGAATGGAGCTATATCCGAACTGAAAGGTCTTGGTATCGTGAGTTGCACTTCCCATGGATTCAATGACCTCGTGAAATGTCTCAACATCCAGAAAGACAACATTCTCCCCAAGGTCCATATTGTTCAGCGTGACAGGACAAGTACATTGTATTGATTATGATCCTCACACTGGCTGTCTGGGTGTGGGTATGGGTCAATTAATTCTTGTTTCTTCTGAATCAATTACAGGGAAGAGGTCTTTTGGCACGTGCGACCGCTGTTTGTTGATGCACAACTTTTTACAGGTGACCTTTGCTGTAGCATCCGACTTTCCCCTCCAGAGAACATTCACGCTGTGGGTTATGATGACAGGCTCCGGCCCTTGTCATTCCACTTCTGTGATCGGGGCAACAAGAGCATTGCTGCATACCTGAACCATGGAGTAATGTAAGCTGTTGATCCAGTGTCAGTCTATCATTCTATACTCATAGCACATATTCTTCTATCATTCCTGCATGCAGTGCATGGGACTTGCAGAGCTGAACTCCAATCTGGCAGATTGAGCCAACCCCTACATCTCCACAAATGTAAATGCTTCAGCTATCATTGCAGTGTAGCTATTGACCCATTGTATAGTGCGAGCTCTGCACTTCTCCATCAGTCTGCGTTACTGGCTGTGAAAGCGATGCATGCAGACATTCGTGTCTACAATGTTGGGAAATCACACCACTTCAGTCACTTTACGCTATCACATGAGCCAGATCGGTGTTATCCTACCAGCGTCTCATTTGTTCTAGGAAATGCCATCGTGTGTGGTACTAATTCTGGTAAGGTAGAGATCTGGGTGCCAGGTAACAAGGAGGCCCTGCAGGTTCTGGATCAGAAAGGTTTATCTACTTCGTGACACCATTTGTGGTTATTCACTGAAACCCCTCCACAGGAGACATAATCCAAGCTGTTGCGGTGAGTTAGTGGCCTTTAAACTATGTATCCTTCCATACTTCGTACCACTGTCTGTGCCAAGGATGTTAGAGGAACTGGTAACGTTAGAAACACTTACCTGCCTGCCAGATAGAAATATACATTGCATGCCCTTTCTGGGAGGATCCCAGGGCAATGATGCTACTATGTGGCCCATTAAATGACTGTCCGGTTACCATTTTCATGAGGAAGTGATTCCACATACAGTGAGTGAAAAAACGTGTGCAATGTTTGGCTGTTTTGTACTAAGTCCAGTGTAGCGCCATGAGGCGTGGGAATCATGCTTAGCCTTGGTGAGGTGGGTGGTAGTACTCGCTCTTGGCTACAAAATGGTCCCAGGGTCATGTGATTTGGTGCAGTAGTCATTGAGATATGTCCATTATAAAACAGCTACACCATTGCACACGTTTATTCACTTTTGGGCTGGAAGTAAAATCTGAGTCAAATGAAGAGATAATTGTGGTTGTTTGGTCCTACAAACAAAGATACACATATAAACATTGTGTCTGAGTTTGAACAAGTTCACACGCTTCTTTATTTCCAACCTTTACCACCATGAGATCCATCTCCTCCACCCAAAGGAATACTATCCTCACTATGCTTGATTCTGGTCATTCTCCTTCCTCTATTGCCTCCAGTACTGGCCTACATCGCTCTACCATCTCTAGACTTCGTTCCAAGGAGCGTTCCAGCCTGCAGAAGTCCACTGGAGGTCGTCCATCCAAGCTTTCCCCTGCTAATGTCCGCCATGCCATCCACCTCATCTCAACTCAGAAGGCAGACAATGCTGTGCAGGTGACCAAAACTCTCACCAATGTCATCAACCAGCCCCTCCACCCAAATACTGTTCGCCAGCACCTGAAGAAGACTGGTATGAAGGCTGTGGTAAAGCGAAAACAACCTATCCTCTCTGCCAAGCATCGCAAGGCAAGGTTGGACTTTGCCTATGCCCATAAAGATTGGACTTTGGAGGACTGGAAGAGGGTGGTATGGTCTGATGAGACTAAAATTAATCACCTGGGGTCAGATGGGCGCAAATGGGCATGGAAAAAGCCAGGGGAGAAGCTGAATGATAGGCTAGTAGAGGGGACACTGAAGTTTGGAGGAGGGTCTCTCATGATGTGGGGCTGTATGACCTGGGAGGGTGTTGGGTATGGCACCAAGATTGATGGTAGGATGGATGGAGACCTCTACCTCCAAATTTTGAAGGATGAACTACAAGATTCCCTTGAGTATTATGGTCTCCATCCTCCTGACATCATCTTCCAGCAGGACAATGACCCCAAGCACACCTGCAAACAGGTCAAGGAGTGGCTAGAGGAGCAGGATTTTAGGACTATGGTATGGCCTGCACAGTCCCCTGACCTCAACCCCATAGAACATGCCTGGGGTTACCTCAAGAGGAGGCTTGCAGAGTATGAGCATCCTCCCAAGGGAATACTGGAGTTGTGGGAGAGGACTCAGGTGGAGTGGAACAATATACCAGCTGAAGAGTGTCAGAAGTTGATTGAAAGCATGCCTAGGAGGGTGGAGGCAGTGATTAAAGCAAAAGGAGGCTATACCAAGTACTGATATTCCCCAAATACCCCTCACTTTTCAAAAGTGAATAAACGTGTGCAATGGTGTAGCTGTTTTATAATGGACATATCTCAATGACTACTGCACCAAATCACGTGACCCTGGACCATTTTGTAGCCAAGAGCGAGTACTACCACCCACCTCACCAAGGCTAAGCAGGATTCCCACGCCTCATGGCGCTACACCGGACTTAGTACAAAACAGCCAAACATTGCACACATTTTTTCACTCACTGTATGCCGATCAATCTGCCTTCGTGTTTCTGTATGTGCTGCGCTGTGTAAGTGACTGGTGCTGCTCATCCATCACAATGGCAGTCCACGTGTCCACTACTGTTCATACTCTTTTCCATCCTGGTCTTGTTCCTCGCAGTCAGGGTCAACCGTACACTATTTGATAATTCTTTGTGGACCATGGCGAGTATCGACTTGCTGATACCCAAGCATGGCAATCTGATGTCTTTCCTACAGGAATCTCCTCTTGTGTGGTGTACCATTGCAATCCTCAATGTAACCATAGTGTTACTCGAGGACATCGTGATAAAATTGTCCTGATTACGCTAGAAGGCAAGGGTTGGTATGGAAGAGGGCTGGGCATGTAGGTCAGGATGAGGGTGGTGAGAAGTGTGGGTTGAGGATCAGTGGGAGCTAGAATGTTCGGTTCGTTATGCCATGCCTGATGATCTTTTCATACAAACGGTTAGGCATTGGATTGCTCATAGCCCCTCTGGATGTATGATGTTCAACTTATCACTATGCCACAAGGAATGATCACAAAGCAAGGCAACACTGCCCACGCAGGACAAAGCATCCATCGTGAATCCCAGCTCAGAAGCGTTGTTCCCGCTTTCCAGCATCACTGAGGAAAATACCATAGATGGTGAGTGGTCCGGTCAGATATTGCATGATGGTCTAGAAGGGGGAAGGGGGAAGGGGGTCAATTCATGTATGGACAGGTCATTATGTGGCATTAACCCTCCTGGATATGTCCAGAGCTTAGGTGTTGCGTTGTTGGTAGAGGAGGGGAGGATGCAGAACCATGGCAGATCTGCCCAGAACACGAACATGATTGAATTCGATGTGTCAAATAAGATAAGCACTCACAACGAGAAGCAACTGCGAAGGGAAGTGAGGGTTCCCTGAGGAACCTCGTCTGACCACTGTCCTGTGGGCTCTTTTCTGGGGGGGCGCTGCAGGCTGATGTAGTTGGTCGTCACCTCCCACAGAGCCCACCTCCGACGCACCACTTGTCGTAGATGCTGTTGGACAGATGCAAGGGCTCTAGAATTTCGGACCTTTTATACATATAGAGTCAGTGGCATGTTGTGTCATGCTTTGTTCTAAGAGCAAGATAAGTCGTTGAACTTCACCACTGGCCACACTGACACTTATCCCGGCTTTCAGACCTAATGATAGAGCCCACTCATCCAGTCATGTTTTCAGTCCTTTCACCTCCACCGCAAGGCCTGGAGTTGGAACGTGATGTGAGTGTTCCTATAAACAATCAAGCCGCAAATGTAACAATTCCCATTGACTTTACGCATTACAGAATGTCCCGGTACACCACCAGATGTTCAGACGTCCCATCCAGGATGCTCGAGAATGGTAAACTAGGCCTGTGCTCTAACATCTCCATGTATTCCTTTGTCTGATACATGAGAGAAACAGTGGTGTCAAGGGCGAGGAATACAACATCATCAAGCTTACTGACTGATCCACTGGGACAGATGCCAGTAAAATGCATGGGGGTGATTCCGTCGTCAGAACACTCCCTGCTGAGACTGGTTCTGCCACATGACAATGCAAAACATAAGTGCAAATATTGTTTCTATTCGGGCATTCAGCTTATTACTCGGTATGAGTAGTCCTGACTTCGACAAAAACCCAGTACACGTTTTGCCTGGGACCGGTTTCGCAGCTACCACGTCCAACGTAACACACCTACCACACTGTCAGTCGTCCAACTTCATGCATGTATGCCCTGCCAGGGCCTTTCACAGACATCAGAAGGCGATCTGTAGCCGCAATGATTGTGTCTCATGGTTCTCCAGCCTGAATTCAGGGCCTGTGGAGGCTCCACCACCCTCCTCCCATTGCTATAGCCATGCATTGCAGGGTGGTGATTTGTTTGTGCATACTCACGACCATGGTCGTCAAGCCTGGATGTGGGGAGAGTCAGGTTGGATGCTGGTTCAGGAAGGTCAGTCACATCCCTCCATTGCGGGTTACTATCTTTCCATAGCCGGGAGCAGGGAACCTAGTTGGGTAACCAGGAAGATGATGGCGACATATCATTTGAAGAACAGAAAATGTTTCCCATAAAATCATGTAGCTAGCATTCGACAAGCGAGAACTAAGCCAACGAAATCATTACTATATTATCCTATGCACTGGTCATACTCAGGAAATGCCGCTGGAGGGCGGCTTTCAACCTTGCTTGCACTGCTCATTTCTGCTTTGTGTATGGAGTATGGATACTGAGTATTTTGGATTACAACAACCCTGATATACATTTTCTTGGACGGTAAACTTGTCTCGCTATGCTATCACACAGGCGCAGTCACAACATTTGGTTTGCTGTGTTCGTTTAATTAGGTTAGGAGGTTGGTGTGGTCGCTATGGCAGACTTACTTACTGTATGACTCCCGAGAGCGTTCGTAGGAATTGTTTCACTACACCAACATTAGTTTGCAAGTGTAATGTGGGTGAGGAGCATTTACCATTTTCTATTTCTTTTTGCACAGTGCAACCACAGCATCAGGGTCGAGGAACAGCTGCGCATGCAGACTGGGGTGAGCACCGAGAATGTTCACTGGAATGAAAAGACACGTACTTTCTTCAGATTGTTAGGCGCAGTCCATACGTATCTGTCATTATGCATGGGCCTAAACAAGACTCCATTGGGTCGTGCATTGTGAGATTGATGAGGAGACAAATCGTTCCTTGACGTGGGGAGGGACCTCTCTACTCTAGCACAGAAAGAAGAGGTGGGATCTCTCGTACCTTGCAACATGCGAGCATACTGTGCAGTGTGACGCACACAATGGACACACTCAACACTGGGGACCACTCTGTCCCAAGAATAGAAGCACATATCTATACATGCTCAAAAATTGGGATGCTTTCTGATGACAGGTAACAAATGCTTACATGTCCATTAGAATATATGTGCTACACACAGCATCAGCATGCCACATATAGATGGCTAATTGGGAAAGTAGATTCACAAACTGGAAGGATAGGCACCTCCACCATCTGATCTATGACAAACCATCCAGCTGCTACTGAAATAGGGTAATTGGTGTTGCATGAACTTGAAAACCTCTCCCTTGTCGCGCACACCCAGAAGGTGGATAAGTAGGAGAGTATGAGGAATGTGTATATACATACCTGGTATAAACTTTTGCCCAAGACCTCTATAGAGAACAATCAAATGTCAAAATTATCTGTGCCAAGGAGCTTGATCCATGTGCATCTCGGGTCGAAAACGATGCAGAAGATGGGAAAAACACACCAGCTGGACATCCTTCGAGATTGATCTCGCCGAGTTCCATGCATAGACGTCGGGCCGAGATAGACACCATGCCAGTACCATTGTACTGTGATGCCAAGTACGTAGCCTTGCACAAGGGCATCTGCAGGAACTTTTCCCACACACTTGGCATTTGCCCTGTCATTCACAAAGAACAATCATATATAGATTTGTAATTGCGATGAACTCCTGCTCAGACCAATGTAGACATCTCAAACATAGCATTGCAACACACATCACATTGAATCGCACTCGATCACACCTCGCACCAGTCTACATTACATTGTTTGGTCGATGAGCTCGTCCTGGCGACATTACATAATCCAAAAGTGCGCTCCCATCCCATCTGCGAAGTCCCGTCCTTACTAATAGTGTCACAGTCACTGTCACATGGGTGACAACCTTATCGCCCGCTGCCCAGCACCCGTTCTTTGCTTCCCCATCTCCTTCCTTGACCCGCCGCAGGCAGCAAGCACGGATCTGCCATTCTCTATATCTCAAAACCACTTCTGGTCATAACCAGTGTATCTGACAAACTACGGAGCTCCCGCACCTGGAGAAACAAGTCGGCACTGGACTATGTTGTCAAGTCTCTTTCTGACAAGATAAGTTGCTCTCTCGGGCATCTCATATCCGTCTGAAGGTCTGGTTGTGCTTTTATTAGCAGGAGATAAACAAGATTTCAATGTGGGGTCCCTATATGCATTGCTCTGTGCCGAAGTTTGGTTCATCAAAGACGGGTTCAAGTTAGAGACCGTACAAGGTGAGTATGCTGCTTGCCTCAGTGTACTGCTACTGATTGCCGTGCATGAGCCCCTCATGCATGGGGCAGGCTATGGATAACACAGGAGACTCACAGAGTGGGGACTAGCTAGCTGAAACACCGTGAGGTTGTCGATAGTAAACATATCGTTTACTAGCCCTGACGTTACCTCCGCATCTGGGTTCACTGTCCATAGTTCATCGTCTTCCATCGTGCAGTCCTGATTGTCCCACTGGCAGCTTAAGCCATCCGCTACGACATTCAGGTGGCCTGGTACATGCCGCACTGCTACTATATTATGGGCAGTGATTCCGTCTCTCCATCTCACATGTGTTGCGGAGATTTGCTCGTTCGAGAGGACGTCTTTGAGTGCTTTGCAGTCGGTCTCGATTTCAATTGGGAAGCCCCATATTATGTCTGCAAAGTGGTCTAGTCCGAATTTTAGCGCTGCAAATTCCAGTAAAAACGGCTTGTAGTTTCGCTCAGCTGATGATGTTCGCTTCGATGCAAAGGCTATTGGGACTGTTCGGTTTACCATTTTGCCATTGGGCGCTTGTATCTTGATCTTCTGCGTTAGTACCACTCCGAATCCTTCCTGGCACCCATCCGTTGTTACTATGAATGGTGTACCATCGTATCGCAGTGCATGGAGGGTCGGTTGACTTGTCAGTGCGATCTTTAACTTTAGGAACACCTCCGTGTGGCACTGTTCCCATTTATCTGTTAACTTGTAGTTAGTCATTGCCCGACGATATGTAGACTTCGAAACTGGTTTTGGAACCTCCACACCTTTGATGAGGTCATGTAAGGGACCTTCGATTTTTGCATATCCTTTTATGAGGTCTCTAAAGTGCCCGGCGAGTCCTAAAAATGACATTAGGTTCAGCGCTGTTTCCGGCTGTTTCCAGTCGACTATTGCTGCCAGTTTTGCAATATCTGGTTGGACTCCTTTCGGTCCTACCATAGCTCCTGTGAATGTCATTTCTGTCATAAAGAGCCGACATTTCGTTGGCGAAAGTGACAGATTGTGCTGTCTGCATCGTGTAAGGATTCGTCGTAGTTTGGCTAGCATACCTTTGAACGTATCATCTCCACATGCGCCATCATCTACAAAGAGTTCCATAGTGTTGTCTGTCATGATATCATGCAGGCAACGAGTTACTGTTGTGGAGAACACTGTTGGGGCTCCCATCCATCCCATTGCCATGTGTTTGTACCATAAGTAGCCTCTTCCATCCACAAAGAAGGTGAAATACGGGCGCCACTTCTCTGGTATTTCGATAGCATAGAATCCTGATGCAAAATCAAAGACTGATACATACTTATGGCCACTTAGGCATTGTTGTTTTGCTCTGATATCTCCTTGAAACATCGGGGGTATTCGCATAGCTTTGTTTAGTTCTGTGAAGTTTTGCGTTACCCTCCATTTTGGTGTTTTGTTTGGGGTCCTCGTTCCTTTTTCCTCTGTCTCAGCTGTGTCAGCTTGTACCTGGAACGGGGGAGGTATGTTTGCCTCTTGGCATTGTTTATTCAGCACCTGCTGTATGTCCTCTAGTGTTAGACCGTTGCTGTTGTCATGTGTCTTTTGCATGAGTACTGTCGGCGCAACGTGCTTGATGCATGGTATGTCCGCCTGCTCTATGAGATCAGCTTCCAGCATCTGGTCTACCCACTTATTCATGAACTGGTGTTGGGGCGGGTTCATCGGTCGTTGGTGTACTGTGGTATGGAACATTGTGTCGTGTGGGATGTTGAGGTCGACTTGTGCCCCTGGTATCGGCAGTACCTCACTGAGCGAGCATGCAAATACATCTGCAAATTCCGTCAGTAGTTTGATGACCTCTTCCCATTCACTCACCGTTAGATCTTCTCCGATCTTGACATTTTTTATGATATACTCGACACGTTCCATTTTGAACGGCTCTGTTTGTCACGTGAATATGCTGGGCTGTTCTGTCGTCCCTTTGGCACTTGCCTTTGTTGGTTCGCACGTTGTTCCATTACACATTGCATCTGTGTGTGAGGGCGAGTCCTTGATGCTGTGGTTGCGCAGCATTGTTGTTGTGACATCGTCTGCTATGGTCACCTCGTCTGTTGAGTAATCGTGTACTGCTCTAAAGGCTTTCAGTAGTGGTTTTCCGAATAGGAAGGACCAACCGCCTGTGCTGTCGAATACTTCGAAAGTTCCCATAGCAGAAACTCCTTTTATGTTAATCGTTCCCATCCACATTGCTTCGGATGGGACCATGGTGCCATTGGCCATGCGGAGTGCTTGGGTTGACGGTTGCCAACCTTTCAGGTTGTGTTTGATCTCGTTGAACGTTGATGATGCCATTGCGCCTGTCATAGCTCCATCGTCAAACAACACGTGGACATGTGTCTCCGTGCCATCTGGGCTTTTCAGTACGATCGGGTGCATGAATGGGACAGTTTTGTTTGAGGTATCCGGTGCCTGGTTCCGTGTTCCGTATGTCGCTGAGTATAGATCGATAGTATGCGACTCTGTGCGATTTACATGAGAACCGGGTGATGCTACCATAGATACGTTGGTCGTTTGGGTCGTTGTGCTGTCCTTCACAGCGACCCGATCTCGTTTCCCTGATCATCTATGCCCACCAGTCTGACGTTCTGCACCATGCTCCTGTTGAAGGGGCCTAGAGTTCTGTTGCACAGAGCTCGCCATGCAGTTTCATTATGGCTCAGCCTCATTGGGTCTCCCTCCGGAATTGGGCAGTTCCTGCTTGCATGCCCGTGTGTGCTGCACCTGAAGCACTTGCCTGAGCACACTGCCGCTGTCCCGGGTCTGAGTGGGTATGGTGTGTGTTCGTCGATTCGAGCCATCTCTCCGTGCTTCGCGGTCCATGCAGTGAGCTGTGCCACGTATGCTTTGCGTCCTTCATCATCCGCTTGTTGGTGGGGGAATTGCTCCAGCGCCCTTCATACTGTATCCTTGAGTTCCTCTGACGGGGGTGTATACGGTGTGCTGCATCTGGGGGACTGTTGGAGTACGAACTTGGTGGCAGAAGGGGCGCGTGGAGTTCTGGGTGTTGGACGGGATGTTGTGACTTGTCCTATCGTGAGCCTTTGTAGCTGCGCTGTCAGGTCCACTGCTGTTGCTTGTTTCGCCACCTCCACCCTCTGTAGTAGCTTCTGGTCCCGTGCTTCCTCATTCTTCTTCCTCTCCTCTATGTCCTCCTTTTCCTGCTTCAACCTCGCCGTATTTAGATCTTTCACTGCCTTTATGAATGTACTCCAGCTTGTATACTCATCGTCTAGTTGCTTCCTTACTGCTTTCAGCAGTTGCTTTTTTACCTGCCATATTAGCATCGAGCCTGTCTCTATGCCTGCTAACATTGCTAGTTCCCAAGCTTCCTCTGCCCATTTTACGTGCGACCAAACCTTTTGCCTTCCTATCGTCTTTGTTGTTCCCACGTCCTCCTCTGGCATCCTGTGTGCGAGTAGTTCCGCTTGGTACTCCTCCGAGGTCTGTGTTGCACTCTCGATAGGTGGCCACCTGGCCTTGAACGCCTTCGTGAAGTCATCCCATACCGTTAGCTGCATTCCAGTTAAGCCTTGATACCACTTTTCCGCAGGTGAGCCCGTCCCCAGGTAGTTTGATAACGCGTCTATTTTCTGTGTGTCCGTGGCCGTTGGGTTTGAGAACAGGATACTTCTATTAAACGCTTTCAGGAAGTCGCTGGCATTTTCGGCCGTTGTCCTGTCTCCGTAGAACAGGGGTACTACCTCTGCCATGGTTCTCGTGCGTGACGGTGCTGGGGGTACTAATGAGGCTGGGGGTGCAGGTTGTGTTGGGGCTGGTGGCGCTACCGAGATTGGCGGGGTCGGTAATGTCAGTGCTGGTGGGTTTATGTGTAGTGGCATGTGCAGTGGGGCAGCTGTTGGTGTTGTGTGGGCCCGTTCCCTTCTGTTGCCCGGGACTGCAGACGTTAACGGTCTGGGTGATATTACTGGAGGGTAGGTTCTTTGGTATGCGTCTGCCTCCAGTTCGGGTGATGCTACCCTGGATGGCGGGAGTCCTCGTGTTGATGCGAAGTCGGAGGGTGACTGGGCTGGGGAGTGTGGTTCTGACGGAAAGACGTACTCGCTGTCTGTTGGCGTTGTACCCAGTGGTGACAGGGCTGTTGGGGGAGTGCTGGGGTTGCTTGACCGGAAACGCCCTTTTCTGTTTCTGGGGGGAAGTTTGCATGACAGTTTGGTTGGTTCTAGTGTGCATCTACGTGCTTTTATTTCTTTTGGCATGTGTATACCGTGTGTTATCAGTGAGCTCGGTTGGTAGCGGTGATTTGGCGGTTCGGTGGTGTACGGTGATGTGGTAATGCAGTGATACGGTAATGGTTTGATGCGAATCCACTTTGTCACCATGATGGAGTAGTGGTCTCCCCGTGTCGCTGTCGTGTGTCGATATGTACAAGTGTACCTGTCCATCTGTACTCTACCGTTGCTGACTAAGCTCTCTGCTGGCAATCCTCTCCTCCTATCCCCTGACTCCCCTACTACAACGTCCACAGATTGTCGTACAGATAGTATAGTAGTGACTGAGAAATAAAGACACTGCTAAATCCCCATCCACTTGATCCATCCCATGCTCTTGTTTTCTTTGATGACTTCATATGGACCTACTGGTGGATACGAAAAAAACTTGTACTTGCACTCCAGAGAACAGCAGGTACTGATGCGGACTATGGTGTTAGTGCTGTCCACACCCACTTTTGATCGCGACCATGAACGGACTGAACTACATTTGGGGCAGCTCATGGGGGGGGCCGTACCCCATGGGCGACGATGGTTGATTTTCCTTCCACCATTCGTGTAAATGCCTTCGAGCACAAATTAGCTCCAGCCGGAAAATATCACAAACGACTTACAAAGTATGGCATTGGTTTCGATCGCATTGCATGCTCGTCCTTCTCGTGGCAAGCTGGACACTTGAAAGATATTCTGGGAGACCCAAGTTTATCTTCAATTTCTTGCGGTATCTTAATACAGACATTGCAAACAACATGAGAACAGACATGATTGGAACACACAATGGTGTTTCCACCGTCATGGCAAAGGTAGCAGAACTAAGGGTGGGTTACAGGGCAGGACTATGAAGGATAAAGTCACGAATGCACTCGATTCTGTGTACCCAAATGAGTAGTTTCCACAATTATGGGGGATGAGGGAGGGGATGACAGAGGACTGGAAGACATCATGGTGGTGTCCCCAGAAGATGTCTGATGCCTCTTGCAACCAGCGAGTTTGACTGGCTTAGCAACCCCTGAACAAGACTTTTTTGCAGTCTGCTTCGTCTTGGCCATAAGTATTGGAATCAGGCATTGGAAAGAAAAAGAATGAGTACTAGTGCCACTGAGACGTGTTCCTTTCAAATCACAAATATTCCCATTATGGCCCATTTGGCAAGTGCTCGGTTAGCCTCCGCTTGAGTGCATAACCACCAATCAGAGAGCACCATTCGTCTTTACGTCCTGAATGTTGAACTTGCCTACAGTAACACTAATACGAGTATGAAAAAAGGACAAACGAGTGTGTACAGCCATGGGAAATCACGTGATGCTGTGTTCATATTCACCGACTCCCAACACTAGTACTTGCTCCTCCTACCTTGTTGCAATGTCCATCACATTGGTGTACATCTGTTGCCTGTGACTTGTGATGATGCATGAAGGTAGTGTAGTCCCATTCATTGTCATGTTGGGGATCACTGGTCATGGTGGCATACCTCTGTCGCCCTTGCGGATGTCCCAAACATGGCTAGCATTTGAGGATGACCATCACACACTAGTACTCATGCTCAGTATCAGTCAATGCTGGTGTACATCTATTGTTACATACGAGTTTCCTCTCTATCTTTTCTCATCTCGTACAGCTTACAATGGTAATGTCTTACCTAATCAGAACTCCGACTTATATAGGTAGAATTCTTTTCCGTCTCACCTCAGTCTTCTGCTCCGAGAAGTCTGAGGTAAGGTTTCTGGTTACTTACATTAGTTTCGTGATATTAACTACATGTAGTCTTTGTTCCTAGGTTAGTTAGAATGTAAGTCTTCTGCTCCGAGAAGTCTGAGTCTTTGTTCCTAGCCTCACAACAAAAGGTTATGAGCCCCGTTCAGCTCTAACCACAGTGAAGTTCTACCCTTGAAGCATCTTGAACCCGTACTGGAAATCCCATAATGTCGAACCCACCTTCTGCTTCTGCAGCACCTCGAACTGCTGGCCCTTCGACTGTGACTGCCACGTCACTCTCATCCTCTGGAAAAATTGTTGCGCCCTCTAGTTGACTCTACGACATCCCCTCACTCGCAGATGATGGATCGAACTATCAAATGTGGAAGTTTCATGTCCAGAAAGTCCTAGAGATTCGAGGGCTCTGGGAGGTCGTTGGTGGCACAGACCAAACTGTCCCGGATGCGACTACTCACCCAGATGAGCATGCTGAATGGTCCATCAAGGACAGAGAAGCATGTGCCCAGATTACTCTTACCCTCAAGGACGAGCCTCTGAGTGGAGTCATGTATGCGACGACAGCAGCAGAATCCTGGAAAAGGCTCAGTGAGCGCTACAAAGGAAAAGGGAAACAAACCATTGTGTACCTCATCGGAGAACTCTTCCGAGGCACTTTGGTTGACGACAGTCCCATGGAACCTCAGTTGAATGCTATGCGACAAAAGTCATTAATCCTGAAATCGCTCGGACAGTCCCTCAACGAGTCCTTGGTTGCAATAGCGATGGTGATATCCTTACCCCAGTCGTACTCCACTCTTCGCACTATTCTCATGTCAACAAATGACAAGTTAACGGTCGACTCCGTAATATCCCAAGTTCTAATCGAAGAACGAACTCGCCAGGGATCACAGTCACACTCGGCACTTGCTGCGAAGAAGCCAAACAACGGAGATAACAAGAAGAAAAAGGGGAAAGGAAAAGGGAAGTCCAAGATAACCTGCTATGGATGCAAGGAAACCGGGCACACGAGAGACAAGTGTCCGCAGAGAAAGAACGAGGATGGGAAACCCTCTGGTGACCCGGACAAAGACAAAAAGGAGAAGACGGAGAAAGCTGATCTGTCAGCGAAGGTTGCACAAGTGGCTAAGGACTCGGACTTACGCCTCTTCATGGCATGTGCGAACCTGAAAGTATCCTCACAGGAGTGGATTGTCAACTCTGGTGCCTCCGCGCACATGTGTTGCCATAGAGAGTGGTTCGCCACATACCGGATCTTGGAACCGTCTGAACCTGTAGTCATCGGGGATGGAAGATCAATCATGGCAATCGGCAAAGGTCAAGTGGAACTTGACATGAGCGGCACCTGCGATGGAGGAAGTGCTACAATGCTACGTGATGTCTACCATGTCCCGGACCTGGATGTGAACCTCGTATCGGTACCTTCCCTAGCAACGAAGGGACTCCAGGTGATTTTCAAGGGAAATGACTGCCGAGTCATGGCCGGAAATGAAGCTGTAGCAGTCGCCACCAAACGAAACTCCCTGTACATTCTGAAGACATCGGTCGTATCTGGGAGTCACTCTGCCTACATCATAAATCAGCCTAGTGAAGTCGATGCATCGAAAGCACTTACTGCCCTTGTGTGTCGTAACCCCACTTCGAAGGCTACCCTAACCACCTGGCACCGACGCTTTGGACATGCAAATACGAGAAGTATACTGAGCCTACTAAACCACGACATGGTTATAGGAATGGAAGTCACTGGATCGCGCAGTCATGACAGCAAAACCTGTAAAGGGTGCCTTGAAGGGAAGCAATCTCGGAATGCGATACCCACTGAGTCGAACCTAGAAAGCCCACGACTCCTACACCGAACCTATTCAGATCTTTGTGGCCCAATGGAAACTCAAGCTCGTGGGGGGCACCGGTACTTCATAACATTCATCGATGGGAAGTTGCACCACCTAGTAGTCAAGCTCTTGAAGTCGAAGGACGAAGCATTGGCTGTGACGAAGGAGTACTTCGCTCGAGGAGAGGCTGAAATGGGCGAGCACCCAAATTATTTTCGTACGGATGGTGGTGGCGAATACTGCTCACAGGAATTCGAGAACTACCTAAAATCTAAGGGGATACATCATGAAAAAACGAATGCATACATGCCCCAGGAGAATGGTGTCTCGGAACGAATGAATCGCACCCTCGTCGAGTGCGCACGAGCCATGCTTAGTGATGCGAAGTTGCCAAATAAGTACTGGGGAGATGCAATACTGCATGCGACGCACCTGGTAAACCGGCTGCCAACGAGGGCACTCGAAGGGCAACTGACCCCATACGAAGCCTACACTGGGAATAAACCTTCCGTGTCCCACCTTCGAACCTTCAGATGCACTGCTCATGTCCATGTACCAAAGGAAAAACATCACAAACTTGATGCCAAATCGATCACATGTACTCACCTCGGATTCGCCGAAAATCGTAAGGCATATTTATGCCTGCATCGAGCCATGGGTCGAGTATTTGAATCAAGGGATGTGGTCTTCGATGAGATCGAGGGTGAGGGGCTCAAACGAGTCGTTTTCGAGGAGAATGACTCAAGGGCTAAAGGGGAAGGAGTATTAGGACGAAAGGGGAACCTAGCGAAGCAGGAGGATAGACCTACCTTGCATGAAGATGCACAGGCTTCATACGAAGATGAAGCAGTGATGAACATACCCCAAATTGAATCAGGGAGCTCAAACGAGCCCTCAGGGAGTGGAAACGAGGAAATCGAGGAGGAAATCGATGTGGATCGAGCAAAGGCGACACCAGCACCTACCAGAGAGAGTGCCACTGATAACGAGTCAAATGTCTCGCATCCAGCACGAAAAACGCAGGCCACGCACCCACAGAGAGACCAAATGGCCCCCCGACCTACTGCGAGACGTCCAGCACCTCAACTCGGACCACCATTGCCCTACCCACATCCCATTCCACCTGGGAATGTTCGCAGATCATCGAGAGCTAGGCGCCAACCAATTAGGGACGACGACCTGAGATTTTTTGTCAATGCTTACCAGAAAAGCACCCTGCAGAGTGCTGGCACCGAGGAAAAGGGAGAAGTGAGCAGGGAGAGCGTTGAGGGAGATAGTGAGAGCGGGCATGCGGCTGAAGTGAGGCTGTCACAGAGTGACAGTGATGTGACTCCACAACTACGCACTGCTTACCAAGCGAGCATAGCCTGCGAGGACGAGCCCACCAGCTTCGAGGATGCAATGAATCGCCCAGATGCTGATCGATGGTACGATGCCATGACACTCGAGCTGAATACCTTCAAGAAACTCGGTCTCTACGAGGAAGTGGAGCCTGTACCCGGGCGAAAGGTAGTGGACTCGAAATGGGTCTTCAAAATAAAGAGAGGACCTATGGGTGAGGTCAACAAGTACAAAGCACGTCTCGTTGCGAAGGGGTGCACACAAGTCCAAGGGGTTGACTACACGGACACGTTTGCCCCTGTTGCTAAGTTCACTACCATCAGAGTTCTCCTTGCACTTGCTGCTAAATATGATTTCGAGATCCACCAGATGGACGTGAAGTCCGCATTTTTGAATGGGATACTCAACGAGGAGATATACCTGCGCCCCCCTCCTGGTTTCCGTACTTCAGACTCGGTGTGGCGCCTCTATCGAGCCCTCTATGGACTCAAGCAAGCCTCGAAGGCATGGTATGCATGACTGCGAGAAGTTTTCGAGGGACTCGGCTTCACACGAAGCAACGCAGATCACAGCCTCTTCTATAAGTTTGAAGGGGGTATTCTAATCATCGTGGCAGTGTATGTCGACGATAAACTTATCCTTTCGAAGGACCGTGCTGCCATCGACTGCCTCAAACTCCAACTGTCGAAGGAGTACGACCTCTCAGACCTGGGCGAGGCACGCTGGATCTTAGGAATGGAGATCATTCGTGACCGCCACGAGGGCACGATCAAGCTCTCGCAGAAATGGTACATCGAAGGTATACTACAACGAGCTGGCATGCAGGATGGTCGAAGCATTGGTACGCCGATCGAGTTGAACCTGAAGTTACCGAAGCTCGACCAACCCGAGGTTGACGCTTCGCAGTACCAGAGTGCTTTAGGAGCACTGATGTATGCCATGCTAGCCACTCGTCCAGACCTCGCATTTGCAGTGGGCGTGCTAAGTAGGCACGCATCAAATCCAGGAGAGCGCCATTTCGTGGCACTCAAACGAGTCTATCGTTACCTTCGTGGGACGACAGATTCATGTCTACGCTATACTGTCTCCTCTGAGACAACTCCGGTCTGCTACGTAGATGCTGATTGGGCAGCCGATGTCAACGATCGAAGATCGATAACTGGCTATGCTTTCACCTTATGTGGTGGCGCAGTGAGCTGGTCATCGAAGAAACAAT
This sequence comes from Pisolithus sp. B1, assembly GCA_024663435.1. NCBI lineage: Eukaryota > Fungi > Basidiomycota > Agaricomycetes > Boletales > Pisolithaceae > Pisolithus > Pisolithus sp. B1. The sequence continues at coordinate 121,708 of JANFAA010000036.1, forward strand.
CCTCGGTAGCCCTGTCGACTACAGAAGCAGAGTATATGGCTGCCGCAGCAGCCACGAAGGAAGCTGTTTGGATCCACACCTTACTCGGAGAGATAGATCCCATCGCACGAGCAAATCCAACTCCCCTCCACATCGATAATCAATCCACGATCTCATTAGCCAAAAATGCGATGTTCCACGACCGCATGAAGCACATTGCCATTCGTCACCACTTTGTTCATGAAAAGGTCGAGTCAGGAGATATCTCGGTGATGTATATATCTACAAATGAGCAGGCTGCGGACGTCCTAACGAAAGGTTTGTCCCGAGACAAGCACCTTCGTTTCTGTGGCCTTTTAGGCATCACTTGTTAAGACACCTACTGTTGAGTGGGCGTATTGTTACATACGAGTTTCCTCTCTATCTTTTCTCATCTCGTACAGCTTACAACAGTAATGTCTTACCTAATCAGAACTCCGACTTATATAGGTAGAATTCTTTTCCGTCTCACCTCAGTCTTCTGCTCCGAGAAGTCTGAGGTAAGGTTTCTGGTTACTTACATTAGTTTCGTGATATTAACTACATGTAGTCTTTGTTCCTAGCCTCACAACAAAAACATCTGTCGCCTGTGACTTGTGATGATGCATGAAGGTAGTGTAGTCCCATTCGTTGTTGTGTTGGGGATCATTGGTCATGGTGGCATACTTCTGTCACCCTTGTGGATGTCCCAAACATGGCTAGCATTTGAAGATGGCCTGACACACTAGTACTCATGCTCAGTATCAGTCAATGCTGGTGTACATCTGTCGCCCGTGACTTGTGATGATGCATGAAGGTAGTGTAGTCCCATTCGTCGTGTTGGGGATCATTAACATTGGTCATGGTGGCGTACCTCTGTTGCCCTTGCGGAGTGTCACAAACACGGCTAGCGTTTGAGGATGACCTGGCACACTGGTACTCACACTCGGTATCAGTCAATGCTGGTGTATATCTGTCGCCCATGATGATGCCTTAAGCAGCGTTACAGATTCGTTGTTATGGTATGAAATTCTCTCTGTCTTTTTCCTGTGGCTAGCGATGTAAGCACTGCGAGTTTAATCGAGCTACACTAAAATGTAAGTATCGCCCTAATATTTGGTTTATCTGCTGACTTCTGCACAAATAGCTTGTGCCATTCACCTCGCTGGCCTCCTGAATGTGACCGGGACATCACCTCCAATATTTGGACTCCCCATACCATGCACTCTCCTCAAGTCCACCAAAACGACCCATACAGAAACAGGTGTGTATTCCATTTTAGTCTCTATATTGAAAGAACGGACGAAGTAGGGGCCCCTCGCATATCCAAAGTGATGCTCCACCTCAAAGGCTAGGCATTGTGGTGTACCGAGGTCCACAGGGTTGGCACATGAAGAGATAACATACTCATATGTCATTAAGACCACAGAGAGAGATGCCGAGTATCTCGATTGATGTTTGCAGTAGGGTCTTATTATGATCACTGGTACAGGACATGAAGTCAATGGAGTCTCGGATCGTGAGTTCACCCGACGTATGTATCAACGCACTTCAAGTCGTGTTATCCACTGTGCACATTGTCATGCCAGCATCCAACTTGGAGCATGAAGGATCCTTCCAGTGATTGTAGAGGAAACATGCAGTTCTCATTGTCCTCTGCTGCTCAGCCTCGCCTTCCTCAGCCTACATCCATGTATCGAACCAAATTAACATTCTGTCCTTTCTTAGGTTTTTAGGCACATCTGACTGACCATGACAGAGAATGGGTGAGCTGTCAAGCCCCCTCACCCCAAGCATGCACCAAACTGCCCACCAGTGAGTCATCCTTTTACTCGGATTTGACTGCTTTTCATGGAATCATTAGCTAGTGTGGGCACTACTTCCACTTTACTATCCGATTTTGCCATAACCTAAACTTTTGAACTGACATACATTACATTATACCGCACCCATAAATGCCATGGGAACCGTGCTATGACGGAAAGTACTTCCCTACACAGGGATCGACGAAAACTGACATTCTATTTCATCGCAGAAAAGTGCATCGATATCTGAGAGCTCTGGTGCGAGAGCTGTTCAGGATGACACTGTCGCATTGACATGGCTCACGCTTGCTCACTTGCCTTGTTTTTGAGGCTATACAAAATGCATATCTGGATGGCCTCTCCAAGGCCCTGGTGGTTATTCTCCCTCTGTGTATGCATTATCTGCTCATCAGCCCCCATAGTGTGCTTCAAAACCCCTTCAGAGTGTATGATTTTACCAGTTTCCAGTGTCTCTTGTACTGAGTAGACTGCTCAAGTCAGACCAAGGGGTTCTTGATTATTCACCCCATATCACTGTTGTACACAAAGATTAGTCTTAGTGTTGTGAATGTGTAGCATGCGGGATATGTCTCCGTCAATTGAATCCATCAGTATTAGTGTTGCAGGATACATTATGTGTGTTGATAGACATGTGGCGGTGTATCTCAATGGCAAGAAGAGAACCCTCTATGAGATGCTGGCATGGCATATCAAGATGCTTTGTTCCCAGCATGGTTGTTGTTGACATTCCGTTCTGCAGTGACTGCACTTGACAGCAACGAGAGGGAGTGTAAGAACTCGAGACAGATGGGGAAAGAACGTAGGGGATGTACCCCTTGCAGGTCTACGGTCCATCGGACATTGGTGTTTTGACGTGGGCGTTCCAAGGCATTTGCATAGACAGTGCAATATATGACAGGCATGACTGCACTGTCCCCACACCGTATACGTTGTTCTGAACCTTCAATATCACTTTTTCTGTGATGAAGAAAGACATGTACTGAGTGGTCAATCATCTCTGGGCATTTTACACAATGTTAGGACAGTCTCGGTAGCTGTGGCCTTTCGCAAAATCTCTCATTTACGGCAAATAGCCGCCAAGCAAGGTTGGCACCGCCACCAGTGGCACTTCCCAAGTAGAAACTTGCTGCAAGAAATTTGGACTGGCTTAATATGCTTGAGTTGGGGTTGATTTTGAGAGTATCTACCCATCAGTCGAGCACATTCACATGAGAAAACTAGCTGAGATCTGCTTGTACGTAGAAACTCCAACCATAACTAGTATCAGTGTAAGGCGGTTTTGTAAACAAAGTGAATGCTGTCCTAACAGCCTCCTACTTGATTAGATGCATCCCAGTTGTAATCATGTCCTATGCTCCCCATATATACCTACTCAGTATAGACATGTCAGTCCACTGTCCCAATTGTCCAGGATCTCCAAGACTACTACACCGAAATCCATGCCAGCAGCTACCATGGAGTCAAGGATTGGAAATAATTGAGTGTGGTTTGCCACATGAATATTATAGTCAAAGGAAACCAGAGGCACGAAGGGCATGCCACGTGAAAGGGCAGGTGCCATACAAGCTGTAAGAAGATCACATAAAGGGCTCGTAGTGCTGCTCTGTAGAGAATGGTACTTGGCTAGATTATCTTCCCCATCAACCATTCCCCACAACAGCAACTTGCAGGGAGCGATCTCGATGGCATTGGTAAGCTCGGCCAGGATGTGGTCAACCATGACATGTGTCACATGAACAACATCCTGAAATGCAATTGCTATTTGTCCGAATCAATTAGGAAGATGCCAGCATGCACCTTCCCACAAATCATCCTCAAGAATGGCTTGTGCAGACCCTATCTTGCCCATAAGTCTGTTAAACCAAGAGTTGTATCCGTGAGGCGAGGTTAGGGAGCTGAGGACTATCCCACCATTACTCCACAAGGCATAGTCATACAAACTGCGGGGGATGGGCTGGGTATTAATTGGCGTCTTCCGGTGGAGGATACAGTAGGACTGTTGTATGATTCGAGAGGCAACGATTTGGGTTCGGGCAGTATAAGGGTTAGGTGTTGCAGAAGCTGGAAGCAATGCAGGCAGGCAGGACGGATATGCAAAATGAAGAAGGGAGAGGACCGCAAGGAAGCTCATAAAGGCGATCCACTTGAATTGTGATGGACGAAGACTGGTTAAGCCATTATTCCCCACAGGGAGGGGAAAGTGCCTTTGGGCATTGAATATCTGAGGGCTGGTGTGGGTGCTGGCTGTGTGGAAAGGTTGGCATGTTATCGATAGAATGTGTAACCAGCCCACCAGGAGTTACATGCACGGCGCCCACCGCAGGGCAATCCACATTTTGCAAATTGGACCGTGCTTGCTTCTTGGCCCGAAATTGGGAGGAGTGGCAAACTCGTGTAATAGAATCGTTTCGTCCAAAAAGCATGTGGGTAGGGTAAGATTTGGAGGTCTGGCCAAGCTTTGTCAACATATATAGCGCAGGGCAAAGTTCAGAGCATATCCAGGCTATGCATTCACCACTCCGAAGCACAGCATGCACAGATTCAAGAACAAAGAGGAGAGTAAGGTAAAAAGAAAGACAAATGGAACTTGCTGACATGCAGGTTGAATCGATCCATGTACCGCCACTCGCATTAGCCTTGATACAGCGAAAAACCAGTACAGAATGCCAACATGGAAACAAGAAATCGTATCCAAGACCTGAGGTAAAAAGAATGCAGTAAACTAACAAAGGCGGACAAAGCAAGTGAAGAAGGTTAGCAATCTCACCGACATTGCAGGCCCCGTGGCCAATTAATGCTATCCCCGCATATAAAAGACATTGTAGTGGGAGGAAATTCCCAGATGTCGCACATTCCATGGCATCCAAATGAAAAACACGACAAGCATCCACAAGTGAAAGCGATGATGCTTATGTTATGGCCGATTCGTTTGGGGAGGATGAGGAAGTATGTGACCTCTCCTCACACTAAGCACATATCTTGTGCTGACCTTCACAAGCACGATGAACGAGGTGACAAGACAATCACCTTGGATGCTGCACCTGTAATCTGTCATGCAACTTGGAATGTGACGATGTGCTCACCTCGAAATAGATTCCCACACTCCCTATGTTCTCCTGCCCACTCCACGTGCACCCAGTACCATGGGCAGCTTGCAGGCATTCAGGAACTGTCACCACCTCCAACGGAACCCATAGTACAGTACTGGGTCCAAACACGAGTGAACTTTCCAATGACATGGAAGAGGTAGGTCCATTTTGGGTCGTCTACACCTTCGTGGTAATCCCCTTTCAGATCCTGGTTACTCGGAGCGACTTACGACTCTTCAAAGAGACAATCCAACTGGAACTCGATGGTGCAATCAATGTGATTAATGAGGCAGCCGACGCCATGAAAGCTCATCTTGTGGGAACATCACTGGGTGCACATGGAAGCGCTAGAGATGAAGGGAAACCACCTTCACTTCAAGGTCGCCATAGGGTAAAAGGATTCCCTGCTCATCGCAAGCCCACACATTTGGAATTCCAAGTGTGTCTTTATCTTGGTTTCTGGATTATGTCTAATAGCCGTAATTACCAGAAACTGATCTGCGAACATGCTCTAGCACTCATGAAGTGCGAGAATAAACATTCTCCCTTTACCAATGTGCCCAATAGAGCTGAAGTCATAAGTTACACGAAGGGGACTCAGCGTCCCTGCTGCACTGCTGACAATTTCCGCATTGACCTCAGTGACACTCCAGCTTCTGCATGGAATACTTCAGCGTCTCACGTGTTTGCTGCCAGTTTCCGTGACACTCATCCTGGCTGCGACAGATCACTGAAGGCTATTTTTGATGCCTGGGTAGTTCATTTCAACTATTTGCACCAGGTATATGCAAAGCAGCAGATGGTTGCTCGTGAAGAACAAGCCAGAGTTTTAGATCTTGCATCTGGGTATATGAACGAGCAGGATTACAAGAGTCCATTGGCTGGCATTCACTCTGTGCACAGGCACAGAGAATGCAAGTTGCAGGTCAGTTACTCTCATCATTGGCAATGATACATAATGCTTAGAGGGTACCATAGTTGTATAACCGCCGCCTTCGAACGGCCCACCGCCACTCGGGATCATATCCCTCAGCAGTTAATGTGGTGCAACAACTCGGACCGACTGGTATGAGCTCTGATGAGTCAGAGCATGATGTCGGGCATGGCGAATGCATCTACCATATCACCTGTAAAGCATGGCGATCTGCTGCCGTAACAGACACCCTGTGTGTGCTTGACAAGCTCCATCTCTGAATGAGGTACCAGGAACAGTGGAATGCCACTGCCAGCGCATGGCTGCATCTTCGTATGCTGTCTAGTCAAGTCAGCAACCAAAAACCACTGTCAGGTCTTCCCAAGAACTTCTATGCTCAGGACTATCTTTCTTCTCTCACTTCAGAAGGCTTGGGCGATTTGCTTCTTCAGGAGGACATGCCCCTGGATATCCCACAAGCTATAGTTGTGTAAGTCCTCTCACTGATCCTACATGTGGAGTGAACTCATCTTCGTGTGCCATACAGCTTGGCTGGGCCATATGATGTTTTTGACAGGCAAACTGCCCTTGGTAGTGCAGGGAGGTGTTCTTAGAAAACTGACCACAGAGCCTGAGCACGTTGATGGAATGATATACACCTACTAAAACTTAGTTCGTTTTGCGAATCTAATACAAACTTGTACATCTGCCAATCTCTGCACCACACATCCACTATTTAGAGCTTAGCTAAGTATGGTCAGGTGGCTTCGCACAGGCTATCATGTGGTGGTTTCTCTTTTTGACACTCATTGAAATTCTTAGGGTAACATTGAGGGCAGTTGCTTAGAAGTGAGAACACTTTATCACCGACCTGATTGAAAACTCATTGCCGCAGTACAAAATATTAATGTGCTAAGGTTACGAACACTTTCCTATGCCTATATCATCTCTCCCATGTCACAGCTTGCACTAAGGATGGTTGATGACCATCGGTAATGACGAGATACCTTATAGTACCGTCACTGCCCATGATTCGCTCTCCCTCTCGGGCTGGTACCCAAGTGCTCGCCCTGCCGACACTCCTCCAAATCCACATTTGGCATTTACCCACACTTTTGACCCAGTAGAAAAAGAGATCACCTTCTGTGACATTCTCAACATGAGAAGGCAGAAAGCTGAGGGGATCATTTCCTTCTGATCTATACCAGTAGAATACCCCTGTGGTATCACGAAATTTGTTGAGACACCTGCCGAAGATTGCAATCCTTCAACTTAATGTGCATGTCCATCTAAAATACCAAGACGTACCATTATCAAAGGAGGGTGCCCTGCTGAGGGCTGACTTGCCTTGCCAGAGCTGCGGGACTCCGACATCAGTTCCTCAGTATGTAAGATCATCCGAACGACTGACATGGATGTGCTGTCTTCTACCCATGGTACTGATGTTTCACCTTCTGAACGAGATGTATCAATGCTGAAAGCAATTGTTTGGAGTTAACATTAGACTTTCAATGACTGTCGGAAGACCACTTACTGAGAAACACTTGAGATTGGTGGAGAGAAGCGCTGCAGAATCAGTGGAGTCACATTCTTTTGAGCCACAGCTACAGTGGGTATGTGAGAGATTATGATATGAGTGACTCCGCTGTCTTTGTCAATGGGTGAACTTTGACAAAACAGCCACTGTTCTTGGGACATGGCAGTAGGCATCTGCACATCAGAGAACGGTGGTAGAGGTCAAAGCTTATGGTCGATACATGGTCATGTCCAAATTTGATTCATACATACGTTCTGTCACAAAGAAAAGTCGAGCCACTCCGACCAGTGCTGGTCACCACCCTCTCACAGCCATGTGAACTTTGTGCTTGTTCTTCTGCTATCCCATGCACATGCGATTGCGAAAACCCATGATATTCATGGCACTTGAGATCCTATGGGATGTACTTTGACATCCTGGTCTGTATGTTGAATGACTGCTTGAGTGCTCGGCAAGTGCTGTCATTGGCACATCATTGTCAACATGTGTCCGTTACAGTCCTGCTAATTTTGCAGATGGGCCCTATTACCCAGTGCTTTGTTAACAGTCTTGGACTAACACTTCCACCTTCGGGATGCCTCTTCAATACAAGTTGTACCACCACCTCGAGGGAGAGCACCAAGGCACCATCACATCTCTTGCATTCAGCTCACACAGCACGTTCTTAGCCATTGGCAGCCTTGATGGAAAGTTGTCATTATGGTCAACTCTTTCTGGCCAGAAACTCCATGTCGTTGTCACTGGGAGTAATGCTGTACTCTCAATTATCTGGATGACGCCATCCAAAAATCACCTGTTGTGTGGGCTTGCTAATGGCATGGTCATCTCAATTCATATAGACGACTGTGTTCATAGGGGCTCAGTAAATCCAGCTTATTTTCCAATACTTTTGACCCTGTTTGGCAGCAGGTTACCGTCATGGGGTTTACGGCTCATTCCAGCTCTCCAGTTGAATATCTCGCGGTTATGGACTGCATTGTGGTCACTGGTGCGCGCTCGGAAGTCTTTCTCTGGAATCACGAGGGAACAGGTAGGATCCTCTGTTGTCTCGTGACATTGGACTATCATGATCATTAGCTAAATGGACGCAACTCGCACAAATTCTTCCCCCTCCATCCATTTCAGTAAATCATGAATCCGAGGTGATCATCACGTCCTTAGCATGGGTGCGTACGAAGTATTCTGAGAGAACACTTTTGGTCGCTTACTTGCATCACGGCATACTGTACATTTCCATCCTTTTTTTGCATGGGAGATGACTGATCCCTCATCAGCCTTTGGGATGTGATTAAAGTCAAAATGGCGCATTTTGTCTATGTCAAGACCCTGGTGTATGCTTGATCTTTTCTTTAGTATTGGTGCTGCTATTGATGAAAAAGAGGCAGTGGCTCTATGAGCATGTCTCATGACAGAAATGTGCTAGTTGTTTCCAACGTTACAAGTGGATTCGATATCTACCACCTCAACGACAGTAGCCTAGATGGTTCCATGCTTCAGCTGAGTAATGGGATGCTTGTCCCAGTGGCTTTCATACATGGAGGGCAGGCTATACTTGGTGGCAGCACGTGTGGGAAGGTGCAAATATGGGACTCCACGGACAGATCCCTGCTTGGTACACTTATGCATGACAGTGAGTGTCTCCGAGCAATCTCTGACCATTTCTAATGCCCAACAGCCAAGGACATTGTGCTTTCTATTGCAGTTGAGTACTGCCTTTCATTTTGACTAACCGCAGTGACACTCACACATGGTCCCCCAGGCCCATGTTGAAAGTAGGGAAGATAGGTTCCTTATCGCTACAGGGACATGTGCTCTGGAGGGACGAAGAGGCTATGTTCAACTATGGCATGCCATCGAGGTTGAAGATGTTGGTGAGTGCAGACTTTGCTTAGTTCGTTTTCATAGCTGCTTAGCATTCAAGCGCTTGCAGACAGTGATACCCATGGTATCATAAAAGAGGGGGGAGCAGCAGGGACTTTCTCTGGTTTGAGATGGTTGGAGATTGCAACTGTCATTTTGGTATCAGTCAGCACATATGTCTTGGGGTCCCTGGTTGGCTTACCATATAGTGGGGCTTGACAGCTCATATGCCTCAGTCCCAGTGAAAACTGCATTGGATCAGGTGGGATGAAAGTTGCTCAGGTCAGATTTCATCAGATTTGGTTTGTCACAGTCAGATGAGACAGGATCTGTGGGAGGGTTTAAGACAGTATCACATTACATCGCATTCCCTAATAGAAATTGTAATGTACTATGGAATGTGTGTTACACCATAAGTTGTAATACATCATATGCATCACACCACTCACTTCGCAATGTTTGGCCTTACTTAGTTTCCGGAATAAACTGACTTATGGCGTCACTGTCACAGTCACATCGACACACCAGACCTGTTGCTCTCTGGATCTCAAGACCACTTTAAGACCATACCCAGCATATCTGATGCCACTGTGGAGCTCCACACCAGCCAAACAAGTTGGAATCTGACTGTGTTGAACGAGTCATCCTCTTTCTTCCAAGACAACTTGTTCTCTCCAGCTTCTCACGTATGTCTGACGACAGGTTGTGCTTTTATTAGAAAAGCCAAATGCTTTTGTGATGTGGGGTCCTTATATGTGTCGTTCGGCCCCAACCATATCCGGTTTGGCGTGTCAAAGATGAGCCCAAGGCTGGAGAACATAAAGGTGAGTATGCTGCTTGCTCCAATGTGCTATGGTGGTGTACTTTCGCTGCCTTATGTTTCAGAACTGTGCCCAGTATTCACCGTTTTGGTATTCGAGCCACTTGTCAATGAAGATGTCAGTAGCATCGTGGTCAGGCGTCTTGCAGACCGGTTCACTCATTTCAAGGTTGGCTGAGACAGGGCAGAGTAATGGTCAGCACCCGTTGTCTGTGAGTGTGCGTTGAGTATTAGAGTAAACTTTTGGGCAAGACTACACAGCTGAATCTACAATTGGTTTGCCTGTAGACTTCCTCTCTATGTCCTTTGAAGTTGCAAGTGCTGACACAAATTCATCCAGTACACCAATGGATATTCCAGGTTTACTAGCAACTTTGTCATAATCAGCAGAGGACGTAATCTAATGTGACTTCGATGCCGCTCTCGTTTTACTACTTTTGTGACAGAATCCAGTGTGGCTACCACCATCCCTCTCCTTACAGACCGAAAAAAAAAGATGAAACAATGGCAACTTGCCTTGCAGCTCTGCGGATGGAATCTGGCAGATGAAGATTTTTCCTCTGCGATAAAAAAGTGACAATAACCAGAGATTGCACATATGTAACTACCTTCACCTCTACTCCATTTGACATTTTTCTAGCTGCACGTTGTTCTGACCCTCGATGCCTCGCATTCTACTATTACTGCTACAATATTTTGCTTAATTCCTGCCCATGCAAGAGGCATTTCGAGCCTTACAGGGTTCTCATATTTAATGCCTCACATTCCCTACCCTGCCGCTATGCTATTTTGCCTGGTACCTGTCAGTGTGTGCGAATTGCGATATTTCAAGAGCACCCTGTTCATGTATTCAACACTGCATTCCCTGGTCATACCACTACATATTTCGTCTAATGGACCCCACTACAGCCTGCCACCTGCCCCAGAAGCGTGCATGTATCCCCCTGCATCACTTTTAGGATAGTACATACTGTAATACGGACTTGGACAGAATGCAATATATTGTAAGTGGTTCATATCTGCGCAGATAAGTTGAGTGTGCTGCAGCTGCCAGCGGCCTAGCGTCTACCCACGTGATCTCTGCACGATTTGATAGGCCGGCACCTCAGCTGCACTAGTGTGACGTGATGTGACCTACATCGAATGTCGACTTTGCATGCATGCTCTTTCCGTGGCCATCTTCTGATTCCCCTCCTTGGTCTTCCTGTCATGGCTATGTCGTGTAATATTCATGGAGTGGTGGGTGTGGTGAGCAGACATACAACTAGTACTTATCCACTGTTCTTGACTAACTGTAGAGATCCACTCATGTGTTATCACGTTAGTCTTCACATCTGCATCTGCAGGATGAAAATGTGTTTATTCCGGTCTGTGGCACCTGTCCAGACTCTGCTCTCAGGCCACCCCAGTGCACACACACAAAGAGTTCTTTCTCTGCAATGGACAAAGGTGAACTTGCTTTGTGCCATTGATTGCTGATTATAAATGGACCCTCTCCTCAGGTGCGACTACCCCCTCATTCCACTTCCCACTATCTCCACGAAATGTCTCCCATAACCTGCGGTATGGCTCGCAAAGGTGTAAGGCATTACATGCTGTATAACCTGCGCTCTCATGGCCCCGACCAAACCTTGTTAGACCTTTCGACTCTGCCATCTACACCAAGGACTCCAGTTCGTCTGTACAATGCTGTTGGTGCTCATGCCGCTGTTCCTGCCCTTCATGTTCAAGCTGTGGAAGGCAACCCCCTGGCGAATGCAGTGAGGGAACAATAGGAATTGATTGAAATGCCTTCGTTGACCACTGTTTACAGAATGAGTTCATCTATCCCGACATTCAAAAGGCCATACAGGATGGTGAACCTCTGGTATTCTACATATATCACCTGTCTTTGTGCCCTTGATGCTGAATCCTGACACAGCAGGCTGTTGGTTTCGGGATCAAGCTTAGATTTGTTCAAGATTGCTTTGAACTGGTGAAGGCCATGGATGAAGAACAAAAGAAAATGTGAGCATTTCTGCCCATCGTCATGATCCTCTACTGATGTTACCAGTAGGCTTCGGGCTCTGGAGGCTGATGAGGTTGTCTCACAGGAGAAACTTGTACGTATTTCATTTCAGTCATTGTAATCTATCATATCAGCTTATATTCTCGTTTATAAAGGACATGTTTGGACAATGCGAGCTTGACTATATCGAGAAATGTGCAGAGATAGCTGTGGAGGTCATAGCTAACGACATACAGAAGTGCGGATTTTTGACAATTGACAATGATTGGCCACTCATACACTTTTGTAGCATGTTACAACTTGCTAATGGCACGGCGCTGGCCTCCAGTACTTGACCTACAAATGAGCAGCAGTAATGATGTTTACTAGAGGATGCTGCTGCAAATGTACCTAGCTATTAGCTAGTATAACTACTGATACCCTGACAATGTACAACTTCCCATTTTTCTATTTTACTTTCATATGCACGAAGGGGGATTTGGTGCGATTCATGAAGCGACCTTGCCGGCGGGTTATGAAGAAGAGGAACTGATTCTGAACTCAGTATCAGACTGCATTGTACACTCTCAAACATTTTCGGGTTTTCTTGTGTGTCTGTGCTCTGTAACCGTGACTGTTGTACATATGGCCGAGCCAGTGGCCATATTGGCTCTCTCCCGTTTCAATCTCTCTACTGCATTTTCAGTCTTTGATCTTCTGATCTTCACTCATATCCACCTTCCTGTTCATGTCAGTTATGAAGACTGGGTCATTCGAAGGTATTGACCAATGCGCTGGTGTCAGCAAACCTCCCCTCATGTAACTGTTTCAGGCAACTCTTGCTCACCACTGGGGGTCCTTTGTGGTGAGTCAATTTCATTCATCGCGTATCGTAAATCATCCGGTCTTACATTGACACTGTTGTTCTACTAGGACCACATTATATATGGCAAAAAAGCTGTATCTCTGCTCCTGCCATGTTCTGAAGTGTGGACAGCAGCAGACATGGTCCGAGGTGCATGGCCGAAGTCTCCCAGGGAAGTTGGTGTCCAGAGCACTTTACTTTCGTCATCAGAGGCTGGAACGTGAATGTTCCTCATCAATTGAAGATGATATATTTGTCCCAGAGTGTCAGGAGCAGTCTCATGATGGAAGTTCAGGTATTAAGTTTTGATTGGCCAAGTGCTTTTATGTTCTGATGGGACGAGTCATTGCTCTACAGAGGTTCTTGAGTTTTCCCCTATTCTTTTCAATGAAAAAGAAGTCTGCGAAAATCACATGGAGGTATCTGAACGTTTATCTCAAGAAACGGCCACATTGGAGGCTGCTATGCATGACATCAACCATATTGCGAAGCTAATCAACAACCAAATTTTGTCATTCACTACTAGTGGGCCCCTGTGTTTTTCAGTACCTCCTCATGGAGGGTCTCTGGAGTATGACATCTGCCAATCTACCATTCCCACTGAATCTAATGCAGGACCGCTTCCCTTGAGATGGGAATCTGTGGTCAATCAGGCCATCCTACACCACGAGGATCATCTTCACATGTCTCTCACCGCTCTTCGTGAGATGCAGGTCCCTGATGCACTACAGGAGCGCTGCCAGGAACTCGTTGCACACATTTGTAAAGAGCTTCAGAGAATAAACCTTGTAAAGATAACGGAATGGAACTGTCAAGTTCAATTACATAGCTAGGAGTGGAAGAGGTCTGCTCATATCCCAAAATAATGTCGTAAATACCAGTGAGTTCCATATGTCGAGGGAAGTTACCCATTTGACTCCTCCTTCTCCTTACCTGTCATTCGTTGCAGAGCCGTACTTCAAGCCTATCGGAGAGCACATGCACCCAGCCGTGGCAGCAGCAATGTTCTTGGTTTTGGTGCTCTCCCTTCTTTGTGGTATTTCCCACAAGCAGGCCATGTTCGTCCTCATCACACTGAAGTACATTATTTCTTGAACCTGCCTGAGCTGTGCCACCTCTGACCATGCACCAGATCTCAAAGCCCTCCCTGGAGATTACCGGATGCTCCTGTGCCACTTCGATCTTGACCCCCACCTTTGTTCTTATGTCTGTTGCCCTTCCTGCTTCGTGTTATACCCGGACTCTTCCAATGCGCCTGATGAGTGCATTAACCGCAAGGCCCAAAATGAGCCACCTTGCAGTTCAGCCTTGTTTAGAACAAAGCGTATCAGAGGACAAAAATTCTGACAGCCCATATGGACATACCTTCACCAGGGGATGAAAGACTGGGTTGCATGCTTATTATCAAGACTGAATATCGAACGACTGATCCAGGAAACTAATGGCAATACACTTTCCTCCCCTTGCGATGAAATCAGGGACATTCATGAAGCCCGAGTTTTGCAGTCGCTCATTGGACCAGACAGAAGACCATTTATGAGCTGCAAGAAAGGTGCCCTCCGGCTTGTTTTTTCTCTCGGTGTGGATGGGTTCAACACTTTCAGCAAGAAGACAGGAGGTGGTCCTGCTTCCGTGACAGCCATTTATATGGCATGTTTATCACTACCCATCGAGGAACGCTTCAAGCACAAGAACGTGTATCTTGTTGGGGTCATTCCCGGTCCTCATAAACCATCAGAAGACGAAATCAACCATGTCCTTTGACCTCTTGTGGATGACCTCCTGGAGTTCTGGAATCCTGGAGTTTGTCTATCTCGAACTGAGTGTCATCCGTCTGGTTGTCATGTCCAGGCAGCACTTATCCCCCTCGTGTCCGACATCCTTGCTGCATGTCAAACGGGTGGATTTTCAGCTCATAGCGCAACACTTTTCTGCTCTCTTTGTTGTCTCCCTGCAGACGAGATCGAAAATTTTGACCTAGAGACGTGGCCTCTCCGGACTGGTGAAGACCACTGCTGCCATGCCAATGAATGGAAGGATGCCCAGACAGTCACTGAATGGCAAGAAATTACTAAGAAATACAGGGTTCATTTTAGTGAGCTCCTTCATCTGCCTTATTGGGACCCTGTGCTATTAACTGTCATTGACAGTATGCATGCCTTCTTTCTCCGCATTATCCCGGAACATATCCGATGAATCTGGGGTGTTAACTCTGATGCCCCAAGTGGTGATGGATACTATGCTCCCGGCTTTCAGCCCCCCGACTACCTGTCGAATGACACTTTAATGGATGCTTTACAATGCCTGCAGGCAACTCGGGAGTCGACATCAAGCAGTGTTGCTGAGCAGCAACTGAATTCATTGGGGTGGCACACTCTTTGGCATCTATGTGAACTGTTCAATTTAAGGCGGGTTGGGTCTTCTGTTATGTTATCGCGCACACTCCTGGCTTGGGTATTTGATTATCTTTGTTCTTGGTTGCCTGTTACTCACTATCTTAGTATCGAGGTTCAACGGCTGCAAAGTGCGAAGTAGACGATGCTCTCAGGACTCTTAAGGATTGGAAAGAAGAGAGCGAAGAGTCCGAGTCATCAGATGTCCCAACGGATCCGGTATGCTTCTGATAACTTCACATAGTTAAATATTGACTCATCTTGTTTAGGCCATTGTTTCTAGAACTGCGTCATTCCTAACTGATGGCAGTGGTAGCACGAACATAGCATCTTCAGCTGGCTCAGCTGCATCTACGGGTGCTGTTGACCCAATTATAACATGCATCGCAGGGAAGGGAGAGCGTCGCAACAGGAACGGTTTACCTAGCTCTGAAGAGCTCGACTATGCTAAAAAGTGACTACAATCTGTGAAGTCAACTCATGCCTTAGGAAACAATATTCAGTCTGCGACTCTATTTGCATTGTGTAATGAACTTCAGATACACATTGACCATAAGCCAGGAAAACTACCTAGTAAGTCTATGTTGTTGGCTGCCTTGGGTCAATGGGTGAGTGTATAACCATCGTGAGGAGTCAGTGCCGGACTGACTGTTGTCCTTAGCATACTGAAAACATTGGGTCAAATCGCCATCACACCAAGCCTCTTCCAGGCCTCATGTACTCTGCCCAGAGTAAGTCAAGGGGACATTCGTGCAAGTCTGTTGTTCTTGGGGACCAAATTTTACCCGAGGTTTGGGAGGATCAACAGAAACTCATTCTTCCGTCCTTTGTCTCTCCCACCCCAGCAAATTTTGGTCTAGCAAGCCGCTCTCTTAGTGCTGACCAGTGGTGCTCGGTGGGAACCATTCATCTCGTCATCACACTCATCTGGCTGTGGGGGTTCGATATGGGCCAGAAAGGTGAAATGCTAGTGAATTACATTCACCTTGTCACCGCAATCCACTGGGCAAACATGCACACCACCTCGAAATTTGCTGCTGATGAATACATGTTTCACATGTTAGAATACCTCCGTGGGCTAGTACAGTTATACAAGGAGGCTAAAGTCCAACCAACCCATCACCTAGCACTTCACATTGGCGACCTGCTCTTGGTGTTTGGTCCCGTGCACAGTTGGAGGACCTGGGCCTTTGAGCGCTACAACTACATGCTTCAGAACATCAAATCTAACAACAAGTTTGGTATGTATAAACAGCAGCTGATGATGGCACTCACATGGTTGCTCTAGGTGAACTAGAGCTCACATTCATGAATGATGCATGCCGAGCTGCAAACCTCACTGCTTACATGTTCGGTGGCAGGGTGCAAGCGTTCGCGAACTTATTGCCTGCATTCCTGCAGGCCTTTTACTCAGACATTCGGGGAACACGCCTCAATGATATCTTATCATTCAGTTTGTCATCAAAGACCTGCCTTTACATGTGGCATCCCTCAGCAAAGGGGCAGCAAGCAGCACAGGATAAAGGTCATGTATCTCTTGCTATGCATCACATTCAAACACAGAGCTCATCAGGTGAGACGTGTCCTTCTCCTTCATGTCACTACATTAATCTACTGCCACCTAGATGTCGTTTTCTGTACAAAAGTGCGGCGGGAGGGCATGTGTTACCAAGCAAACTTATGCTCTCCTGGAGATGCTAACATCATCATGCGGGCTAGTGGGGACTCTTCCTGTAATGATGGATGCGAACCTGCCCACATTCTAGCACTCTTCTGTGACAGAAGGAAACTGGAGCACAACAGTAACGATAGGCATCCTTTTGCTGTCATTGAATGCCATGTGCCACTGAAAGCTAATCACCAGCCACATGATCCATACCGCAGATTTGGATTTGCAGCAGTAGGTGGGCTATACTATGACAAATTCCACCCCCCCAAAGTGGTTGCAATAGATGATATCATCATGCAGTTTGCGAAAATGCATTTCGATCGTTTCGATGATCGGCTACCAGTGGAAGTGGTTCATGTGTTGCCAATCTTGAGGGTACGTATTTCAGACCAGTGTGCTTTCTATGTTTATAGTGTCTAATTTCATTTCCTAGAATATTCATTTTGATGATGTTGATACAGAATTATCAGATAACAATCATGGTGAAGAGGAGGGCAAAATACTGGAGGATGTGCTGCTGTAGTTGTTCTTCACATAATGTGATTTGTAACAATGTCTAGTTTGTTCTGTTATACTTTTCAAGTCTTTGCATGTGCACAGATCGAGAATGGTTTTAAGTGATTCCAACAGTGTTAGGATTTCCTATCTCATGGTGAGTGAGTGCATACTGTCGTCCTTCGCTGGATGCGTGTTTCCTTGTGCTTGACTCCCGAGGATCTCTTCAGTTGTTAGTACATCTTCCTTCCAATTGTTTTCCTTTATCTGCCCCCGCTGCCTCGGGCAGTATTTTTCCGCAACTAAGTAATCTTGGATACGACTGCTGATTACAAATGGTCCTCCCAGGCAGCAGTTCCGTGATCCTACTCTATCCCCATCCACCTCTATGACATGCCATGTCACCCATGCTGAGAGTTGCAGTATCAGGCCACCCTGTATGACCTGCACTTTCATGGCACTGATCCCACTGTGTTGAGACCTTGTTACATCTTCCAACTTCCATTCACACCAAGGCCTTACGTTCGGCTGGTCAAGACACGCATTCGAACCAGTCTCCCTGCCACTTGTGTTGGCACTGCGGTGAATGCTGTGAGCAAACAGTAAGGAATCTTTAAGATGTCCATTGACCACTTTTTGTAGGATGGGTTTTTCTACCACAATGCTCAAAAGGCCATACAGATATTGTATCTCCGGTGCCCTACATATATCATTTGTCTTCATGCCTTGGATACTGAATTCTGATGTAGGAGGGTATCACTCATGTCCACGACAAAGTTTTTGTGTGTGGTTGACACAGATACTGGAAATGAGCGGCCCATCAATGTGGATAGGACAGAATAGCGGTCCTGCTCCCCATGGCACATGGTCAATCATGAAGCGGGTTCTCATAGTGGTCAAATTCGGTGAGTGGACCTTGTCCTGATACAGATGTATATTATCAAAAAAAAAGTTCTAGAGGGTGTTGCCTGGCTGCCAATGGGTGCCATGTCTGAGCCATTCTCGATGTTGCCTTGAGTAACAAGGAGCCCACGTCCTTCCCCAGCAGAATTCGAGGCTGTGATGAAGCCAATCGGTGATGCCCTATTCGGAGAGAGCATAACAAGAGAGCGATCTTCTCTTTTGTATTCCTCAGAACAGTACCACAGGGCAGAGGAACCATCAGTCAGTGTGAATGAGGATTCAGGAAAAGACACAACAAGTGATGAGCACGATCAATGATCAATGGTCAGTCCTTTGCTGATTATTGTGTGCTGCTTATGATTGCAATGAAAGTCTGCCATTGTTGGAGCATATAAATCTCCCCTGTATTGCAGGTCCTAGGTGCGATGTTTGGGTGCTTACATAATCACCTTAGAGCGGACTTAGCAGTACATTTCATAGAGTTCCCTCAGTAGCTCACAGTCTACTGAGGGTAAGTACACATATATTTCACAGTATATTACTTACTGACATCCTGTAGTAGCCTACAGGTACAGTACTCTACTCAGTAGCTCACAGTCTACTGAGGTAGCCTACAGATATATTTCAAGAGCCATCATGCTGTTTGACTACTTTTGCTCTCCTGCACAGCAGTTATCTAGCGAGGACACCAGCGTTCTGGCAGTGACTTTTGCGACTGACATAGCTGAGGGAGTAGGGAAGACTGTGAAAGCATTACCGCCCAACTCGAGGTCGGATGCAATGCTATGGGTCAATTACTGGGTATCAGTGAGATGGTTCCAGGACGTCATCCGAGTGAGCCATCGACCATGCCTGATCTATAGCCATGCAAGGTAAAGGAACAATCGGGCACTGTACCTTTGCAAAGTTTGCTAACACAATGTCTGTGTATGGGCCAGACACTACTGATGTCACACTTCCTCACCACAACCCCCCTCCCCAACAGGTATTGGTGCCCCTCCCGACTCAGCTTTTGACTGACTGAACATGAGATTCTACTGGCCACTGGTTATCTTCCTTGCCCTTGTACATGCCACTGGCTAGTTCGACTCAGACGACTCCATTGACTGCTCTTCCAATACATCTGCCCCTCTACCATGCCAGCTGTCAAGTGCGAGCTGCATTCCATACCATCAGTGACACCATCATGCAGATAACACGTGAAGTCGTCCATGCATGTTGAAGTCAGGAAGTCAGGTATCTGCATTGAACCCCCCGCCAATCATACTTCCACAACTGACCCAGTATGGCAGACTTGGGGTGATCCCTACATGGTATATCAGCCTTTTTTTCCCTGCATACGCATTCACCTCGGCTTATAGCGTGAGTGTCTTGTCACACTCGGTTTGTTGTCTCCTCATGAATCACCTCCCCATGGATGCTCCTCCACCAGATGAAGCATTATGGACAAAATCTGGAATGTCCGCTTCAGGTGAGTTAATCAGGATGGTTGTGTGCATTATTCGTGAACGTGAATGCATCCTCCATGCGGGTGCTAATCATGTCATCAGGGATCACTACGGCTCTGCATCCAAGGCACGTAGTGTGGTGCTAACATTCGGGAGCAGCTTGCTATGCGTGGCTATACTGATGAGAGGACGTCCCCCTACTGCCCTTCTGACTAGGATCAGTTCTTGGTTGTCTCGCACTCTCGTCCCTAGTGCGAGGACCAACCAGAGATGGATGCAAGTTTTGATTTCCATGACAAAGTTCTACTTTCCTTGGAGGACCTAATCAAAGCCGATCCTTAATGTGCACAGTGCAGCAATGGGTTAACCTGTGTTCCACTGAGTCGGGTTCCGGATATTGCACATAAACTCTTACAAAAGCACACAAACCTGGACTCGATTGCAGGGCATCAACAGTACCATCTTCTCGATCTCAAAGTCGGCACTGATAACCTTTTCAATACATCTCAAATTCTTCAACTCATTCTTCATTCCTTTTCTTTGTCCACAAGGTATGGGAAATGGACAATGCCACACAATAATGCAATGAGCCTCATAGATTGCAGTGCTGACAGGATTACCAGCCACTGTCTGGAGTCCGAGGGATGCGACGATGTCAGCACATGTCATGTCCCTGTCAATGGCCACAGTCCATTAGAGAGATGTCTAAAGGACATCTGCCAAAAGATTTCTGAAGTCAATGAGATACAAGAGCAGCTGGTAGACGACAAGGTAAGTCTGCAACTTCGTTATGAAATTTGGTTGCTGATTCTTGCTCACAGCATGTGATAGCAGCTAAAGTAGAAGGCATGCAACATACAATGAAAAGTGTAGACAAGATGTTGGGAGATCATGAAGGTTGGCTAAGTGCATTGGATGATACTCAAAGGCAGGTTGTGGAGGAGTTCAATAATTTGGAAAGGCGCCTCACATCAGTGCAGAAAAATCGCATCTGCAAAGTGCGTAGTTTAATCTGGAATATTTCCAGTTATTCACACAGGTTTTCAGGATGCCAGCTTGAAAGACATTCAAGCGTCCCTTGCAAACTTAGAAGCCAACCTCACCTCGTGTAGGCATGACCTTAAGCAACAAGTAAGGAATAAGAGCGGTAAGTTATAGGTCGTTCATATTCCTACTTTCCTTGTTGATTACTTCAATAGACACTCTTCACCAGTGCATCACTGATTCATTGACTGGCCTACAGTCATCTCAGCTTTCGCTGGATGAGCAGTTAACCATTTTAGAGAACAAAGCCGATGGAATTCGGACCACTCAGGACAAACACACAGCGCTCTTCTCTCAGGCCTTGGCAGGCATACATAGTCTCTCTCAAGGGTTCATGACGCTATTGGACCATACCCAGGACATTGACATTATCCAAGTCGCCTTACGTGACGTGCAAGAAACCATGGACTCTGTCAAGATGAGCCTTGAACAGATCAGCAGAGATGGCAGTTCTGACATGGCCCAGAGTTGGGCACATCCACAGCTGTCTCTCGAGGAAGAACTGTGCCGTAGTACCCATGGTTTCCCAACCTCGTCGAGGGTGGTCGATGACAGCGAAGAAATGAGCCCTAAAGGTCCATTGCAATGTACAAGTGGTGCTGGCAGTGCAGCACCAAGCAGTGAAGCTGAGAAAAACTTGGTATGTGTTGATTTTGTACCTTGACCCTGCCCTTATCTTTGAATGGCCACGAATGGGCGGCTTGGCTATATCGTTACAACGTGGCAATTATATGTTCTGTTATCCCGGTTTTCAGCAGGCAGCCAGGGATCTCGTTGACAACTTATGAGTGGCAGATTCTCCATATCATTGGGTGGAAGCTATCAAGAACGCAGTTGCATGCCTTGATTCTCGCTTCAACCGTGGTATCCCTGGTCTTTATCAACTTTTTCTCTGCTCTTAGAGGAGGTCCGCTGAAAACTCAGGAGGAGGTGGACCGGCCTCTCTGGTATGCCCTTCATTATGGTGGATTGCCAAGCTTTGTGAGGTGAAACTTAAACAGATATTGTGTTTCATGTTATTACCTGTATGTTAGCCGTATTACCTTAGTATGGTACACGTGTTCTCAGAGAGCTCAATAGCATCTATTCCCATCGTCCATCTTGCAATACCAGTGCCTATGGGAGCCATCGCTGAAGGATCGACTCATCTACCAGATCCTCGTATCCTGATTCTCTCTGTTCTCCTGACTTATCATCATCGTGCATCCTTTGTTATGAATGCCATTTTCTCTGCGAAAAAGCTGGCGAGTTGTCTTCACCAATGTGTCCTTGCCATTTCTTGTTGATTTTTCTCAAATAGTAACTGTCGACGTCCTCCACGATACTGTCTTCTTGCAACAAGCTGCCCATTTGACCAATGGTTCATACATATATCTCGAGCTACGACATGCTTTGCTCCAGTACTTTATCGCACGACCTGACCTTCCTTCACATCGACTTCTGGTGACAAGCTACTTTAGATGTCATCTCTACCACCTCTGAGCTTTAATGCAGAAAGTTCTGGCAGTTCCCAGACAAGACAAGATCAGCTTTTGTGAAACATGTTTCTGTCACAAGAATATCATAGATGTTGGCTTCATCTGCTCGTTGAGTTCATCAAGTAAGTCGGTAAACGGAAATCCTACTATGGTTTAAGATTTTGCAGTATTCTGACCATGCTTTTACTGTGCCTGTGCCTCCTCGACCACTTGCCAATCTCCATGATGCAGTTCCAAGGACGACAGAGGCTGCAAACCACAGCAACCTTCACCTCTCTGGACTCCCCGGTCTTCATGTCATACACGTGTTCCCAGAGCCCTCGATATCATCTATTCCTGTCATCGAACAAGATACGTCACAGCAGTATGTGTCAGCAAGCTACAGAGCAGCTGGAAAGTGCCTCGAGGGAAAACAACGTGGGTATCTTCTGATGTCTCCGAGCATATATCGCACTGATGTCCTTGTCCAGCTGGCATACATGCTCATGCTCTCCTCTGAACTTGCAAATGAAAGTTCACAAATACACATCTGCAACGCGGCAGCCTTGGATTGCACTTCTCCCTCTCAAGGTAGAAGTCAGCTTTCTCTAGTAATTCAAACACTATTCCAAGGTCCCTTTCATGGTCCTCTATTGTATTACTATAGATGAATATGTCATTGAGATAGACATATACAAAACATCCTATGTGGTCTCTGAAGATCACAGTCATTAGATGTTGAAACGTTGTGGGGGCATTGCAATCTCCCTGCTGCATAAAAGTCCCATATATTGTCAAGAAGGCCATCTTCCAGATGTCTTCAGGTTCTATATGAACTTGTTCATATGCATTCAACAAGTCAATCTTAGAGCAAAATTTCACTTGAGCTACATCCATCTGGATCTGATCCTGGTCTGGAAATGGGGTGACATCCTTCACCATGTTCTCGTTTCTTTTACAACAGTCAATGACTGTTTGTAGTTTTCCATTTTTCTTTGGGATGCATAGCATTGGTGCAGCTTGTGGGACACTTTTCAATACCCACCATTCTGCATCTGTATAGAGCCAGATTTTATCTGATAACTGTTGCTTGAGTGCATCAGCACATTGTGGCAGGTGGTATGCATACTGCTTGTTTTTATCTACCAGGGGAATCCTGTGATTTACCTCCCATAGTGGGGGTAACCTTGGGATTACCCCACTCAGTCTATGCTTATACTGTTTGAACCACTGGTTCTGTAGTTGAGGTATATCCTCATTTTGTAATGATCATTTACTATGGTTGATTAGTGCAAGATGCTCGCTTTTTGAGCTATCTGGCTCTTTTGACTGCTCAAACTCCCTTCCCCCCTTTGAGCCCTTGTGAGGCTGAAGCTGTGCAGGGCATGAGAGTCAATCTCTAGGATGGGGCTTGCCCGTTGCAGTTGCCTCAGGTTCTGTGAGCAACAATACTTGTTCATTTCCTATTATGATTGTTTTGTCAGCAAAGTTGAGGATTGCCTTGTGTTGCCTTAGGAAGGGAATTCCTATGATACAGTCATAGTGATTGATGTTCACTATGTTGAAGTATATTTCGACTTCATAGTTTCCAACCAATATCTTCAATACTCCTCCATGAGTGATCTTCAAATGGCTGCCTATTCAGCCTAGTTGTAGCATCAGCTGCTGTTTGAGGGGAAATACCCTCATTTTCGTAACTTTGGCAAATGCTGGGCTTATGAAGTTTCCCATACTTCCAGTGTCTAACATTGTATGAGCTTTATAGCCATTAATCACAGCCTGTAGTGTTGCACATGTCCATAATTCTGCGCTTGTCTTGGGAAGAGATCCCACTGAATTGTTTGTATGCATAGCATACCTAAACAATCAAGCCAGAGGTCATAATAGGTTCAATCTTTGTAGCGATATTTATCGCTGCCATTTGTAGTCTATGACAATCCAGTCTATCGTTGTTAGTTATGATTAAGTCACCATGTGGTGTTTCCACTATTGTATCATCAGGGTATATCCTGACAGAGTTATTTTCTTCGCCTGAATGCTGAAGGTGTGCCTCTATGATTTGTAGGCCATACTGTACTCTTGCATTGTTATGGCTTTCCTGAGGTATTGACCTCATTATGCATACATCTGACAAGCTCTGAAGTCTGTCAGCTTCCATGGACCATATACAGTCTGCCATTATTCATATCACACAACATGTATGGTCAATATTCAGGCTGTATCCCTCCATTTGCACTCTGTCACAATCATTCCAGCCATGATTGTACTCTCTATGTGCCAGCTGTGAAGGGTATTGTAATGCTACATCTAATGTAGCATCACCCTCAATTGCAGATTCAGAGACATGTTTGATTCTTCAAGTGCATTCTGGACATGAGGTGTCCTCATGAATAGCACCATAGATGGATGACCATGTCCATCAATTTTGTGTAGGTAATCTATCTACCATATCTTTGCATTCTATGGATTCTTCCATTTGGAAGTCCATATCATCATCCATCACTCTGAGTGATGCACTCCATAGCGGTCCTTCTGTGTCCTGCATAATATTTGGGCAATGCTCTATTGTATTATCTCAACTAACCCAGACCTTTCCCCATGGGGTGTCTATCACAATGGTGTCAGGGTATATCCCAATGTTGCCATGAGGCATACCTTGAAGTCGAAGGTCAGATATGATGTTATCCAGTTGTTCTGTCATTGACCAGTGTTGCCCCAGTAACCTCTGCACATATTGTCATGCAAGTATTGCTTGCCTGAGGGCATTCATATGATGTCCCTCTCGGTGTTGAAGTTGTGAGGCCATTTCTCAGAGTGCAGCTCATATGTGCAACATACTTTGTTCCATATCTGATAACTGCATATGGTTTCCATCGTTCACTCCTTGATGATACTTGTGCCTAGCATGATTATCCAGTGTTTTGATCACCCTCATTAGGGAGTGATCTCCACTCAGTAGCCCTTCAGCTACATGGTCAACTCTGTGTTGACATTTGTCACATGATCCTTTGTGTATGGCTCCATATAAGCCTGACCATTCCCATTTCTCTTCTCAAGGTTCATCCTTGCAAAGACTGGGGTCTCTGTCCTCTGTCCACACAGTACTATCCTCCATCTCGGAGCATACTTCTTCCACCAAAGAGGTTTCTTCATTGTACTGTTCATGCATCATAGTGCAGGACACTATGTCATCAGAGCTCAATGCTTCATCTTCCTGATGCATAGCCCCAAAGTATGCGATGGGCTCATCATCATCATTTATTTCTGAGTACATTTTGTACTCATCGATGAGGCTTTCCTTATCATCTAATATTTCTTCCTCATTTGTCTCTCCTTCCTGATCATCATCAACGATCTTTCCTTTGTTGGATTCCTCTGACTGACTTTTCTTGGGGACTTGTTGCCCTTCATTCTCTTGAACATCAACTGCATACAGTCATGGCTTTGCTGTCACTTTACCCTTATCCTTTCAAGGGCGAGGGCAATCTGGGGCTATATGCCCCACTTCAGAGCAGTTATAGCATGTCACACCATGCATGAACTTCCAGGGTTGTTTTCCCTTCTGTTGTGGGTTTTCCCACTCCTTTTGATGGGGTCTATTTTCCCCATCTTTCCAGTGGAACTGCCCACCTTTCTTTCTGACTTTGGTGCCTCTTGGTGTGAAGTTCATCTTTCGATGATATAATGTATTTCCTTTCTGGAAGTACTTAAAGGTATCTTTGTTTGATGAGCTTCCCGAGCTCTTATTGCCATGTGGGTGTGAACCACTTTGTCCTTGGGAGGTCTTCCTGCCAGAGCCAATGTGGCTTGTTCTCAAGTGCATGTTCACTGCCTTTTGCACTGTTTCCATGTGCCATACTTCCTCTAGAATTTCCTCAATCGTTGAATGTTCCATGGAGATGCCATGAGCTTCAAAGATAGACTTTATTATAGAATGCAGTAGTCCCCACAGGAACTTCCTTCTGAACAAGTAATTGTCAGGGGGTTGCACCATTCAGTGCACACAACATTTTAAGTTGTTATAGTATGCAAGAGCTCCTTTGTTGTACTCGAACTTAGTTTGATCATATTTGTTGGCTGCATTCTGCACCGACACTTTGTGGATGAATCATTTGAATAATCCACAGATTAGTCCTTCAAAGGTCCAGTATTGTATCTGTCGGTTTGGCAAATCAACTTCTTGATCATACCACTGGGAGGCCAGACCCTCCAGGTACAGCCCAGTGTACAGTACATGATCTTCATCATGATCAGGTCCAGTGACCTTGAACATACGGAAGTACTTTAATATCTGGCCCAGCCAGTCATTGAATTTATCCAGGTCATCTTGACCTCCATACTTGCCAGGCTTTGGTGGATTCATTGCTTTCACCTCAGGTCCAACCTGTCCCATTGGTAAACCAACTTGTTCCCAGATATGCTGAGCATATTTCTGCATAAAGTCCATATATCTCATGTTCCCTGGGGTAAATCCCCTTAGATAGTTGGGTTGGTTTCCTTGGACGATGCATTGTTCCCTGATCCCATACCCTCGAGGACCATCTTTGTCCTCTTCTTCAGGATCATCACTGCCAAGTGGTCCTCCTCCTGGAGGGCCACCATCAGGGGGACTGCCCCTGGGGAAACCTTGACCAGGGAAGTTTCCTCCATAATTGTTTCACTCAGGAGGACTGCCTCCATCTTCATCTCTCCCAGGAGGACTACCTCCATATTCATTTTGGCCATATAGGTCATCAGCCATCTCAATCCTATTATTTTCTTTGGGGGTATTATCCCTGTTTCCTGCAGTGGCATTTCTGGCTGTGATGGTACAGTCTCATGCCATCTGATGGAGTATTGCAGCCCCCCACTCATTCCCAAACATTTGTCAGATTATATCCAAGTCTTGTCTTGAGAAGTATGCAGGGCAATCTGGCATATTAGGGGCAAATCCACCCCTTTGGCCAAGTGCATCTGTTCTTTCAGCTGGAGGATTTTCCCTCCTCACCAGCATTCCTGGCCAGAACTGAGGGATAGTATCCTCTCTCTTGAGCATAGGTTCAACATCTGGGGTAGTCATCCTACTTGCACTTTTGGTAGTGAGAGCCCACCTATACCTTTCAAGTTCTTCTGCATGATGTGTTCCAGGGTTTACCCCATGGTTATTGAAGCCTTCAGGGCTGTACCTGTATTCCAGCCATTGTCACTGAAGACTTTCAAGAAAGTCATTCATAGCCTCAAAGGCCATGCAAGGGTCGATAGGGGCATCCCTCTCAATGTTTTCTCTCCTCAAAGGTGTTTCACCTTCATCATATATTTCAATTGGAGGGCTTTGAGTCCTCCATACTAAGACAGGGTCAGAAGACATCCATGAGTTATCTAACTTGGTTTGCTGAGGAGTAAGGGGACTCATTGAGTCTCTGATGACCTCTGTACTCTCTCTCACAGCTCGCTCAATGCCACTTCCCAGCATTGTTGAGGTGTTTAATCCTCCAGGCATGTGCACATCCTGTGCTCCAGTTCTGAGCTGCCTAGTGCTCTTCCCTTTGTTGGCACTTCCAACTGGCAGCTGCAATTCTTCTGTATTTTTATTGTTCTTCTGGACCTTGGGTTGTCCTTTGGGGGCTTGATGACTATTGTCATCTGGAGGGGGATTCCCCCTGTCAGGCAGCTTGTTCTGGCCTGACTTTGCTGCACGGGCATATGCACAAGTAGCTGTGCAACTCATATCCCAAATACTTGACGAGAGTTCAAAAATTTGTCAAGGTTTGTCGCCTTAAGTTCACACTTGTGAACTGTACCATATGGTATTTGCAAGTCTGAAAATATATAAAACTAAGACTATGTAAAATTTTCCATAGCAGCATATATACCAGACAGACAGGCATGTGATACCAAGGTATCACATGCCTGTGGATGATAACTTGTGCCCAAAAAGGCATGACCCCTAACAGGCATGTGATTCAGCAGCAGGCTGACTTGGCTGGTGGGCTAGGAGTACATGTTCAGCAGGCCCAGGCTCTGGAACAACTACTGGGTGGCCAGGAGCAGGCAGTGCAGGCTCTGGAGACTCTGGAGTTGGCTGGTTTGTGTGGCCACCTCTGGCCATGGCTGCACTGGAAAGACAGTGGGTGGTGAACTCAGAGCTGTTGCTCAGTGGGTCTTGAGCCTTAAAGCTTTTCAGCAATGCACCTTACATCACTTGCATTGAATTTAAGGGTGCTGTGTAAGGAACCAGCCTGTCCCATTCTGAGAATGCATGAGGTGGCTGAGGCTCTGGAGCCATAGATTTGAGGTGCAATTCAGTTGGCCCAATTTGTGAAGTGCTGTCAATCTTGGGTCTGACTCTGCCCCTTATGTGTCTGGCAGGTAGCTAGAGGAAAAAGTTGGCTTGTAGCCAACATGCTTGCTTTTGAATTGCAAGAGTAAGTATACATATACAGGTACATGAATACTACATATTCACTCTATAGGCAGAAATGTATTAGCTTATTGATTAGTTCAAATCATAAGGTTAGCTTACATTTGCCTTGGGGTTTTCATTTGGGCTGTTGACCTCAACTTGGATGGTGGAGAGTTGGCTACAGCCCACACTGGCATAGGAGCTGGAAGGGGGCACAAAGAGATGGGCAGTTGATTGAAATCAGATGATGTTTCTGCTGGAGAGCCACCCTTGCAGAGACAGGAAAGGATAGATCAGATGTAGTCATAGGCAGGTGTTTCTGCAAAGGAGAGTGAATGCACATATACAAGGATGGTCCTGAATTCACCTGGGATCCCACTGCACAGGACTTCAACTGGGGTTGTTCTTTTCAGCTTCAGTATGAGTGAGGCTGACTTCCTGCAACTGTTGTCCAGCCATGGAAGGGATCCACACAGGAAGTAGATTAACACATAGCAGAGGGATTCCAGGTCATCATGCCAGCCCAATTCTGCTCCTACATGGCTGTTGACAGAGGCAAATGAAGGGGTGCCTGTAAGGCAGCAAGCATTGTGGAAAGGGATGTGGTCTCCAGTTGCTGAGTTGTGATACTGTTTGGCAACCCCAAAATCCACAAGAAATGCTGTGCTGCCCTGGTCACTGAGTCCCATCAGGATGTTCTGGGGCTTCATGTCTCCATGAATGTAGCCACAAGAGTGGATGTATTCAAGATGAGACACCTAGCAAGCATTAGTTGGGCATCCAGATCAATATACCTAGCACATACCAGCTGATCTGCAAGGGCAATGACAGTGCTCAGACTAAACATTTGATACTGCAAAAGCAGGTCATGCAGCAACAGCCCCAGGAGATCAAGAACCAAGGCATCATAGGTGGACTCTCTGCTGAACCAGTGTGCATGTGGAATGCCCTCTCCTCCAAGCCCTCCCTTGAGTTCCTTCAAAATATGGTACTCTCTTTCAACAGATGATTCCCCATCAGCGCATAGTTCAAGCTTGACAGCGTGCATGTTGTGGTTGATGATATTGACAGCACTATATACAGTAGCTAGAAGTATTTTTTTCCTGAGCTCTTGAGCATTGCCTGTGAACCACTGCAAGGGCTTACCATATGAACCTGAGCCCAGATGTTTTCCTAGCCTGAACTGACCATCCACTCAGACTGGAGCTGGGCCCAGCATAGCAATACAACAGAATGTGAACAAAGCTGTGGTGGATGTGAGTCCAAGTTGAGAAACCATGGGAGTTTCAGTGGTCCTACTGCAGGGCTTGGAGCTGGCACTAGACTGCAGGCTGGGTATAGCTTAGGTAGCCAGCCAGTGCCTCAGTGGCAGATTATTAGACCTCAATCCCTGCCAGCATGTGCTGGTCATAGATGACTATAGCAAAACCTAATACATGCTTGAAATTGTTAACAGAAATAGCTGCTGTGGCCCCAGCCATTTCGTTCTGCAGTCCACTTGTCAAATCCAATGTCAGTTTGCATGACAAAGGTCACCTGCACTCCAGCATAGTCTAGGTTGAAGTGTGTTGCCTCACTGGAGCAAAAAACTGTGAAGTCTCCATTCTGTAATTCCAGCACCAGCCCTTGCTCCTTGAGCACTAAGCCCCCCCCAGATAAGTCACTGATGGCCAGTGCTAAGCAAAGATTCTTATTGAAGTGATCACAGTGTGCTGCAGTCTGAGCATTGATGTTCACAACCAGTGAGATGAATGGCTCCACATGAGAAATGACATTCCTTGGAAGGCTCTCTGCTACTTGCACTGGGGCGCTGTACTCTGCCTCTGGGAGGTGCACCTGGAGCTAATGGAGCATGCCAAATGTTATTTCAGCCATATCAAAGGGTAAGCACCTTACCGCACTTCCAATCCACAGAAAAACATCTTGGAAAGCTTGTACCAGTCTGTTGAAGAGCTGCCCATACTCTGCCATGTCGCTGGAAGTGTAGGGTAGCATCTGCCACATGTTAGTTCTTGAGTTGCCAAGGTGGAGCTCATATGGATGAACATCGCTTGGAGCATCATTGCCCTGTGTACATGAGCAAGAAGGGGCTCTAGGTTGAGTGCAAATAGCATACCTTGGTGGTGTACCTGTTATACCAGCTGAAGTGGAGGCAGTCAAATGGCTGAGGCAGATTCTCATTTGCAGGAGAAGGTAGCCAAACACTGAATAAGTCAGGACTGTCAAGGCAAGCAACCAGTGAAGGATAGAGCAGGTCTTTCAAGTCCTTGGGCATGGCTGTACAAACAAAAGCCATCAGAGAGCTGTCATCATTCTGCAGTTCTAGGCCACTATCAGTACACACATCAGCATGTGTGGCAAGTTTCTGGCTTAAAAGAATACCCTTACCTATCAACAGCTGTCATGGGCATGCAAATGTATGAGTCCTCTAGCGACTTGTGTCCACCAGGATAAAAATCTTGTAGCTGCAATTCATGTCAGCAAATTCAGACTTCATATGCATTTAGAAAAACATGCCAGCTTTCTAAGTTCTTTGACACTTTGTACTGGGCTGCCCAACTCCACACTTTGGTGATGAGACTTGGTCCAAACAGCATTTTCCTGCTGGTCATGTCAAGCAGAAAAGTAAGCATTGGTAGGATGGAAGTGACTATAAGTTGTCTTGATGATATCTATGTTGAAGTTGGGTGGGGCCAGTAATGCTTGTGGAGGCTGAGTGTTGGGCATAGCAGGAATGGCAGAAGTGCTATTGCTGGTAGCACTGGGTACCAAGTAAGATGATACAATTCTGGAGATGGAAAGGTACTGCCCATCTTCAGGATAAACAGGACTGTATATTTGCCATGCAGAACTGCTCCAGCTAGGTAGCTTCAATTCTCTGAGGCTGTTGACTCACTATTGCTCAAAAACATCATGGCCACTTACTTAGTTTGCAGGTGACCAAGAGCAAGGTCCAACTCCCTGAGGGAGGTACAGTCCAGTAAAGTGCCCCCTATGTCTAGTCGGAGGGGTAGCTCCTCTCGCATTTGTGCTACCATCAGTATGACTTGCTGTAGGATCAGTTGGCTCAACTCTGAGGAAGTTGATGAGCAAAGTGGCAATGAGCATAGAAGGAAACCCACCCACCCCTACAGTCTGAGGGCACCTTAACATTGAAGCCACATCACTGTGCACTGAACCATGCACCCTGCCCACAGTGGATCACAAGCCAAGCCCAGAGAGGATGAGTAGGGAGTAGATGGTCCCTCCAGCAGTGATTCACATAAACTTCACTCCAGCTGCTAGCCACTCCTGCAAAGTCCTAAGGGCTGGGGGGTGTTTCAAATGCTCAATGTGAGAGTGATAAAACTTCAGTATTGAGGGTTTTTTAGGGCCTGGGTCTGCATTCATTAATCTGCTAAAGTTAGCACTGGTCAGAGGAATGAGTAAGTCACTTACTCTTGATGCAGGAATGAAAGCTGTATGGACACCAGCATCTGGAGAAACTGACCTGATACTTCCTTGTCCCTCAAGGCCTGGCATTGCAAAATGATAGGTGCTAAGTCATTCCCATCAAAAGACTCCTCTCTCTTGGACAGATCATCCTTGACTGATTGAATCCATGAGGCTGGACTTTCCAGGAGGGAACCATAGTGGATGCTGGCTAGGGCAGAGATAAGGGAAGGCAAGGTCACATTGGAAGCCCTGGTAAAGACTCCACTGGCTCTCCACTGTCCATCTGAGCACAAAGCCCTTCCATTTCATGGGCAGGCAGAAGGGTTGGGGTGTGGAGGGTTGTCATCTGGAGAGGGAGGGTGCACAGCAGTCAGCATTTGACAGGGGACACAGCTATCAAAGTCAGCAGTCTCCTCTGAACTGCTTTGGATACTTAGCAGTGGTGCCAACTTTTTTCTCAAGCTCACAGCCACCACAGTAGACTCCAAGCATCCCAGGGTCATGTAGACAGTACGTGCTTCTTCTTCTGTCATTGATATGGAGATAGATGATCCAGATGGTTTGCAAGAATCCATTTGAGGGGTTGAACGAGGCAAGATGGCCAGACAGAGCCTGCACTGTGAAGAACAGTGCATGCTCATCATGCGTGGAGCTCCATGCTTGATGTCAAACACCCATTTTCTATAAATGGTGAGAAATTCACACACCCCAGTCCCCAACTCATGCTTCCCATCGACCTCACCCTGTACAGGGAGTTGAAGACTCCAGCCAGATCAAGCTTGCTATGTGTAACCTGCTGGCACTGCATCCAAGAAGGGCTGCTGTGGATTGATGATTAACATTTCAACCATGCCAAGCAGGAGTAGGAGCTGACTTCCCCAGATTACCAGGGTTCCCACTGCACCCATATGTCTTGTGGGAACTCTCAGATGACTTTCTGTGACCCACAAGATGTGAGTAGAAATCACTAGTCATCATAGTGCTGAGCTCGCTCACTCTCTCTACTTGCAACAGTACATCCCAGTGATACCACAGAGCTTTGCTGAGCAATCCCCTTCACCTTGGGGTATGTATTTATCCTCTATGCCATTTCCATGAGACCTTCACTGCTGTTTAGGGATAACAACACATTCATTTGCAACCTACCAACTACATCTTTGGTCTGGCAGCCAGCAACCCATGCCTTTGTCTGTCCTGGCTGAGGGCATTACTGCCAAGTTCGGATGGTGTTGATTGGCAACTTGGCAAAGGCTGATGCCCTTTTCAGTTTCTCCTTGCTGACATGTGTGTCCAGGAACCCTGTTTCTCCATGCAGCATATTTGGTGTGGAGGTGAGTGAAAATGAATGGCTTGTGGTTCTCTGAGTATAATGCAGTGTTGCCCTGCAGGTATGGAGCTGTCATCACAAACAAGTATCCATATGCTAAGACACCCTGTGAGCTACAGTGCTTGAAACACTCAAGGGTAATAGTGTTCTGTCCAAGTTGCTGGAGAATGGGTCCTGATTTTCTCTTCAGTGTCATCCTGTTGGGACAGCCTGTCAATCAACAACTCCAATTTCCTCTGGCTCTGCATTCCTCAACACATACCACTATTGCTAATGACAGTGGCTTTGATCATTTCAGCACTACCATGTCTTCAATAAACATTTCTCCAATACTGATGCCCTTGACAAACTCTAATGGCATACTCCCTCATGACATCTCTGCAGATGCAGCACCTCCTACATTCGACGTGTCAATTTTTAAATCCTATCTCCTCTCCCTTCTACCCCCCATACTTGGCGCCTCTTCAGAGGAACTCTTCTCCCTGTTTGATGATGAATTTGAAGAGAGGGTGACATGGTTCACAGCAGATGGAGGAGGTGTGATCTACATTGTAAAAATCAAGGAGGATTCGGAAGGTGAGACTACCCAAAGACCTGCATCTACCTGGCCATTTAAGACACATAGCAGAGGACATGCCATCACAATATTACTACCAATTAGCCTCACAACTCACATATTCTCCATCAAATGCGATGGCACTGGCACTCATCAAGTGTGGTCACACTCTTGATCCCTTGGCACCTCTTGCCACTCAATTGCACATCTTGAACCTCTTTGGTGGGGAAGAAATGCCTTATGAGTCCCTTCATGCAGTAGTGAGTTGTGGTGTGAAACCATGGTTTGATGTGTTTGTTGGTGCTCGAGGCACTGGAAAGGAAGGCAACACCAAAATGGGTGTGTAAGACATGTTCAAATCTCTTTCATTACTCAAATCGTGGTTCAGGCATACCTATGATGAAGAAGAAATTCACTGAGCTTGAGTTATCACTTCTGCATTTACAGCAGAATGTTGAGATACCAGAAACACATCTCATCATACATCCCATCATCCAACAGGCTGCAGAACAGGTAATGTGCACACTTTGCTAATGTCAACTCCTAATTGAATGGTATGTAGGCCCAGGCAGCCAATGTGTGACCAAATATATTGTTCATTCCAGCATGACATCTTAATGACAGCACCTTTCTCAACAATCTGCACTCTCATGTGAATCAATGGATCAAGTCCATCCAGGCAGTTACCAAGCTCTCCCAAGATGTCTTGTCTGGTACTGCTTTGCAGGAGATTAACTCTGGCTTAGTCTGGAACAGGCATTGGAAGGGATTGAGGCACAACTAAGAAGTGAAGAGGTGAATATGGTTATGGAGTGTCTCTGCAATGCAAAATGATACCATGCAACCACAAGTTTCATCACTGATACTGGTCTCAATTCTGCAATGGATTTGGGTGCATGCACAATTTCTCTCTGATTTATGATGTTCCTTTATCTCCCATTAGTGCACAAATACAATCAACTGATGAAGGACTTTCCACTGAATGAGCTCCTTTCCACAACTGACTTGGATAAAATTCAGGAGTCATTGGTTCTCATCTTTGGTCATATCAACTGCAAGCTTAAACTGTCACTGTATCCAATATGTTGTGCTCTTCCACTCGTTGAAGTGATATCTTGGGATTTCAACGATCAGCTCTTGTGCATACTCACCTCCCACTGACTCCCATATACACCATATGAGACCTTCAATCAGCTTCTCCCACAAACTCTGAACATTTTCTGGACTTGGGATGATCTCATCAAAGAGTTCACAAATGTTGCTTGTGAAGTCATGCATAAGTGATCAGACCTATCAAGGTAGTGCCTGCACATGCAAAACTCCAGGAGCAGGTGCATTATCTCCGAGATTGGAGAAAGCAACATGAACAACTTGCAGTGATGACCAGAGCTACCAAAGGCTTGATGACTCTTGTGAAAGAAGTTGGGGGCATGGATATGGAAGGAGTTAAGGAAGCATATGAAGTGATAAAACATATTGGTGTTCTTGATGTGTCAGTTGGTATGTCACATGTCAGTTTCCCCCTGTCGACTCAGTACTCAACATGGATGTGCTATAGAGGGCATGGAGGTATGGGTAGCTGCAGAGAACACATACAACAAACAGGCCGCAAGGGTGGAAAATCAGATAATTGCATGGCTACACAATAGGCTTGGCATGGCTCGCAACACAAATGAAATGTTCAGAGTATTCTCCAAGTTCAACACCTTGTTTGTATGGCCAAAGGTGTGTCTTGATCCTGTGCATTTGGGTAATTCCTCATGTCCTTCATTGTTGTTTTTCTAGATTCATGGTGCCATTCAAGAGTATCAAATGCAACTTATTGATTTGGTGAAAGAAGACATTAAATGACTACATGACAAGGTAGTGCCCATTTACTTCCCAGTTTCTTTCTACTAACTCTTTCACAGTATAAAACTCAATATTGCTTTTCAGAAGCTTACCACATGTCACAAATGCATGACCTTCTCCCTATTGCTGGTGCCATCATCTGGGCTCATCAAATAGAGTGGCAACTTTTGGCCTACATGAAGTGAGTAGAAGATGTACTGGGCAAAGGGTGGGAGTTGTACACAGAAGGGCAGAAACTCCAATCCAAGTCTGCAGCATTCCATGAGAAACTTGATGTCTGACCCATATACAATGCCTGGCTGCATGACATCAACCAGAGAGATATGGCCATCAATGGATGCCTCTTTGAGATTGTGAGGTTGCACGGGGGCTGGTTCCAACTTGCAGTCAATTTCAACCTGCAGATGATCACATTGTTTAAGGAGGTGCAGAACTTGCTCTGGCTTGGGTTCCAAGTCCACACATGATCACATGGCTAAAGACACAAAATGGGTGTATCTGCATGCAGTTTCATTGATGGAGACAGTAAGGACATATGGTCAAATGCTGGACTTAGTGGAAAAGAATCAGGGGAGTGGCTTGTTGTTGAGTACAGGAATGATGTGCAACAGATGGTTGTGAAGGGTACATTCTAACTTCTGCTCATTCACAAGGTGGGTTGTGAGTTGATCTGGTGCAACAGGCATGAATATCCATTGGGACCACTTTGTTAACCACTATGATACCACCCATTTTGTATCAAGCATGGATGGGTGGGACAACAGACATATCCAATTTGTCCAGGGGTTTGTGAGTGTAGTTTCTGTCCTACAGGACAAAACAAACAACATGACCGGTCTGTATCAAGACATTCTCCATGCAGTCAAGGACCTCTTGACATGTGCATATACCAGTGAGATGTTTTTGGAGTTATTGAGCCAGATACAAGCTATGGTATTACCTCCCACTTCAGTAACCAATGATCCATTCTTGACCTCAATTTTCCAATAGATCAATCGCTTGAATTTGGAAGGTTACACAGACACTAATCTGGAACATTGGGTAGCAGAGCTCGATAAGCAAATAGAAGGCATCCTGTTACAATGGTTGGCACATATCATTCAAGTCTGGTGCTCAGAATTTGACTGTACTATTGATGAGGAGGAGCCCCCCATGATCAGTCTCTACACAAAGTCAGATGCCTCAGCCACTGTCAAATTGCCTATGGTCATCTCTGCCTTCCTCTCCTCTGTATCAGTGATTGTTGTGACCACCCTTCCAAATTACATCTTGGTCACACCATCCTGCACTATGCTGCCATATATGTTCAACACCTCTGTTCCAGTGATGTTTGGAGAAATCATTGCATCCAAGCTGGCAACTAGTACTCATGCTCCCATCCTTGTCTCACCCACCATGAACATCAGTGGGACAGACTATCATCAGGACCAGTCTGAATTGTCAAGAACCACCAGGTATTGACTAGTCATTTCACTGATGAATGCTTCTGCTTTCCCCAAGGTCTATGATGTGTACACCATGGTATACATGGATAGGTATGCATCTATTGACATGATTTTGATGCTTCCCAGGGTTCCCTAGTATGTGCTAGCTAGGCCATGACATTTAGCACTGGAAGGCTCACTCACTTGGATGATTTTGCAGGTGCTCAGGTCCTTGTAGAACAAGGCTTGCTCTCACCCACAGTTGAGAATGGTAAGCTGTTGAACAAGTTTCTCCATGGGGGCTCACAGCTTGGTGGAGTTGTCATGATGGGTGCAAGTGGAGGAGCTGCTGCAGCAAAGAGCTGTGAGCCTTGTATTACTGTAATTTGCCAGTGATAGGTATTCAACAAGAGTTTTCATTCAGAGAGAGAAACAAAGAAAAAATAACAGTAGTACTGCACCTTCAACTGTCCATTCCACAGAGCACACCCATGGCTGACTTTCCATCATTCTGACAGGGCAGGGCACTTGCTGGATGGGCCAGGGTCCAATTATGGTGCATCCCACTGAGGCTTGCTACTGTGGCACCATGCATGGTATTGACAATAAGCAGTGTCCCAGACAGCTTCCTGCAGTTTGTGTAGGAACTTGGACCAGTGCATAGGAAAGGCTGCTGTTTCTGATGTGCTTCAAACTTTGCTGATCCTGCTAGCATCCCCTCCAGATGTACATTCCATTATTTCAGCAACACATAGAAGGAAGTGCTGCACAGCCAGGTCAAGCAATCTGTCAACCCCCTTCATTTCCAGGTCAGGAAATAGGTGCTGACAGGAAGGTCAGCTCTTAAATATATCCCTGCAGCATCAATAAGCTTACCCCCTTAGCAAATAGTGAACCCTCCCCATATCTAAACCGACCATCGTCACACCTAAGGGAAGCCTCAAACGTAATGGAAGTGATTGAGATCCAGGCTATACCCTCTACAACTACAGATCCAAATGACATGGTATGGGCAGGCAGTGTGAACACTGATGGAGGAATCAGCTGGAGAGTATACAGGGGAATACATTTGGGGGGAGGCACATATTTTGCTTCATGAATGGAAATCAAAAAAGCTGCATCCAGCTCAGGGACAATATCAGCAACTGCCCTGAGTTGACCATGCATCTGAACTGGGGTAGAGCTGAACCCACTCTCCATAGCCCAGATTGGCATGGAGAGACTGCCAGGGGGCCAGAGATCAAGGTGCAGATCTGGGATAATAACTGTGGTAGCTCCACCATCCAGGACTGGGAGGTTGATATGGAGGGTGATGAGATTGTCATTGCCATCAACATCCTCAAGGGGTAGGCCATTTCAACTGAGAAACAAGTTGATCTGCTTGGCAAATTGCTGTATGGGAATTTCATGTATTGCAAATGGCAGCATGGTGATGAGTTGGTGGAGGTGGGGTAAGTGCACCAGTCTAGTCAGCAAATTGATTGCTTAGTACCCTTGCAAAGGATTGCTCCAGGAAAAGCCCACTTTGCAGATGTCCAGTATTCTCTATTTTCAGTTGACAGAGCCATGATTTGATTAAACTCTGTGGATGTAACACCATCAAAAACCTGAGGAATGGTTAGGTGAATGCAGAGTTGGCTGGTAGCAGTAGTCACCTGTAAATCAATTAATGGAGCTTGAAGGGCTTGGATGATGGTAAGGCAGTGCTTGAAAGATGACTGGTCTCTCTTGGCTTCAGGGTGGCCTAGGATGTGAAGGTCGGAAAAGTGCTCTCTGCAGTCTCACTCTGGGGTTGATCATGAGGATGTGGTGCTGGTGTCAGCAGGAGATGTTGGTGAGCTGCTGGAGTCACTTGCCATACTTGTGGGAATACCAGGACAGCGCAGAACACTGGCTGCTCACTCTAATGCATGGGGACAAATTCAAGACATCTCAGCACAAAGAGACAGGTTGAGAGTATATGCTGAAGTTCTGTATGTCCAGGACCAGGTGAGTATTGTGCAGAGGATCTGGGGTCAAAAGGGCAAGGGGCAGAGCACTTGCCTTTAGTGGTTCAGTTGGACTTGGACTTGGTAAGTACTGGGAGAGTAGTTCTGAGTGAGAATGATGTAGAGAGTAAGAACGAGCTTCGTTACTATCCTGTGGTGTATCTTACAGGATATATATATGTCTGTAGTGCACATGGACCAGGTGTACTAGCACTACAATAAGAACTACCATATCTGTAAGTAAGAGGACCTTCCATATAGGTACTACTCTGTCTTTCTACTAGGAACGTGTTAACCAGTAATCTGGTATAAGAGAACACCATAGAATAGTATGGAACAACTATTCTTAGAATAACAATCACATGTAAGTGATAGTAACCAGTAAATGTTTCAACACTCCCCCTTGCTCTAACTCGGTTGGTGAACCAAACCTAATGACAAGCAATTTTCTTCAAACTTTTGCCAGGTTAAGGACTTGGTTAGTCCATCAGCCCTTTGTTGAGTTGTATTGACATATTTGATGGCAAGTAACCCTTCTTCGACACATTCACGAACAAAGTGCCATTGAATGTCGATATGTTTTGAACAACCATCTGAAACTGGGTTTTCTGCAATAAAATGTGCACCCATATTATCACAATAGAGGATGGTTTTGTCCATTTTGAATGACAATTCCTTGAAGAGCATATCTAGCCATTTGATTTGCCTGGCAGAATTGCACATTGCCATATATTCTGCTTCAGTGGAAGATAGAGCAATTGTTTTCTGTTTGTGGGATCTCCACAAAATAAGGGAGTTGCCATAATACATGGCATAGCCAGTAGTTGAATGATGAGTGTCTTTGTTTGAGGCCCAATCGGAATCAGCAAAGCCATAAATTCTAGCTTTGTTTCCATGATAATGGAGGCAAAGGTTCAGTGTGGATGCCACATAGCGAACTATATGAAGTGCCTGTTTAAGATGTAGATCAGTAGGATTTGACATATATTGTGACA
Source organism: Pisolithus sp. B1 (assembly GCA_024663435.1). NCBI lineage: Eukaryota > Fungi > Basidiomycota > Agaricomycetes > Boletales > Pisolithaceae > Pisolithus > Pisolithus sp. B1. The sequence continues at coordinate 161,969 of JANFAA010000036.1, forward strand.
TTCAGATAACTGAAAATGCTATGTCTGGTCTGGTTCCCAGAGCCATATAAAGAAGTGATCCTATAACCGATTGGTATCTTGAGTGAAGCTGAGAATTTGACTGATAATTTTCTGGACCTTTTTCTGGAATGTAACCAGAAGGCAAAGGTGTGCGAACAGAAGTCACATGCTCCATTCCGAATCTTTTGACAACCTTTTGAACATAGGGGATTTGATCCAACCAAAGTTCATTGGTTTGGTGACTTCGAGTTATCTGGATTCCAAGATATTCTTTAACTTTGCCTAGATCTCTTGATTCCCATGTTTTCATAAACTTGTCTTTCTTCTTTCGAAGTAAATTCTTGTGTGATGTGAGGAATAATCCATCGTCAACATAAACCAAGAATATAACCATTCTGGCTTTTGATTGATAATAATACACTCCAGCATCAACCTTTGATCGGAGGAAACCCATCCGAAGAAGTGACTGGTGTAACTCTTTGTTCCATGAGAGTGCTGCTTGCTTTAATCCATATAGTGCTCGCAGCAACCGATAGACTTTGTGCTCTTGACCTTTGACTTTAAATCCATCTGGCTGTTCCATATAAATTTCCTCATCTAGCTTGCCATATAAAAAGGCAGTTTTCATGTCTAATGCTTCCATATCCCAGTTATGCTGTGCTGTGTGAGCTAGGAGGATTCGCACAGTTTCGAAGTGTGCCACCAGGGAAAAGGTATCTTCGAAGTCTATCCCATACTCTTGAGTAAAGCCTTTTGCTACTAATCTGGCTTTGTGATGACCATCACTTTTAACAGCGTAGACCCATCTTGATTTAACCAATTTATGTCCTGGAGGAGGATCCACAAGTGTCCAAACTTTTCTTTCTTTGATCGATTTTAATTCATCCTTCATGGCATCAAACCAAACAGTTTGTTTAGTTTTCGGGAGTTTAAGTATGTCCCTAAACTGTTCCGGTGCTTGTTTAATTTGTGCAGCAAGTAATGTCATGAATGAAGCATCAGTGCTTTCATCGGTTTGTGCACCTGGAAAATGTGAAGGTCCTGCTTCTGGTTGTTGTTCCTCTTGTTGTGGTGGTTGCAGATTCCGCTGAGGAGCTTTCTCTTTGATACCTCGGATGCTTTCTTCAACAATCTTGTGAATAGCATCTCATTTCTCTCGAATTTCCTTCTCGATTTCGACTGGATCTCTTCTTTCACCATAAACATTTCCAGGTCATTTCAGAGGTATTCTCATTCAAGGAACTCTGGGGTTTTCCCTAGCAATAACAAGAGGTCTTTGAGGTTCAGCAGGAACATTATAAGGTCTATGAGGATGTTGCACCCATTCATCTCATATTTCTGGTGCATTTTGATCGGTATGCAGATTTGCCCTTGGTGGGAATTCCCTAGGTGGTATATGTGGAAGTCCAGCATCCTGGTCACTGTCACCATTATTCCACGGTGGGTCATTTTGTTGTTGTGGACTTTGTGGTCGAGATTGGGGTCTCTTGTCCATTGGCTGATCAGGCCCATTATCCATCCAATCATCGTTGGTAGGCACATTAGTTTCTTTTGGTTCTTGGTCTGTCACAGGGATAAGGTTGGAGTCATTGGATTTGTTCTCCTTTCCTAAATTCATACTAAAAAAAGGAAAAACTTCTTCAGCAAACTTTGCAGTCCTTGCAACAACTATCTTCTGGCCATTTAGGAACCGATATCCTTTGGTATTTGGTTCATAACCAAGGAAAACCATTTCCAAGGCATGTGGTTCCAATTTGTCTTTTCATTGATCTTTGGGAATCCAAACATAAGCTTAACATCCAAAGACTCGAAAGTAGGATATGTTGGGTTTCTTGCCTAAAAACAATTCGCATGGCATTCTCCAAATTGATCTCCGCAATGGAGTGCAATTGTAGACATGCAAGGCAGCATCAAAGGCAAAGTTCCAGAAATGTTTTGGCACACAAGCATAGTGGCGAACAGAGCCAGCTTTTTCAAGGATGGTGCAATTGAAATGTTCTGCTCGTCCATTTTGTTGTGGTTGGTCCACAATGGACAACTCATGAACAATACCCTTGGAGTTGAGGAGCGACTTAAACTCTATACCCATAAACTCTCCCCCTCGATCTGAATGAAAAGTCTTAAGCAAACAACCAGTTTGTCATTCAACGATGGATAACCAATCGTGAAAGGGAGACAAGGTGTCAGACTTGAGTTGGAGATAAAGGCAAAAACCAAAAGAGGAGTAATCATCAAGTAGAGTAAAAATATATCTTGCTCGATAATAAGATTCAACAGGGAGTTCAAGGAGGTCTGCATGAACCAATTCCAAAGGTGTGGAAGCTCACTTGGACAAAGCATGGAATGGATCAGATGCCATTTTGCCAGAGGCACAACCTCGACAGGTAGGTAGGGATTTCGTGATTAGCTCAGCAGGAAATCTGGAAACATGGCAAGAACAGTTTTTAATAACAGAAATGCCTGGATGACCAAGGCGATTATGCCAAAGAGTATATTGATCTAATTTGATGGTCCCTAGGTCTATGGTCTTAAGAGCGCTGGAGGAATGGACAGGAACTCCATAGAACCAGTGCAACCATGAAGTAGACAAGCATGTCGCCTTGAGAACTTCACGACCATCGGGAGTATGAATCACCTCATGCATTTTCATTGCATAACTCTTGTAACCATCTTTCAAGAGTTGATTTCATGAACATAGGCATTTGGAGAAGTCTCCATGGATTACATCACATAGTGTCAGGTAGTTATTGGATTCCAATTTCAACACAACGGTTCCTTTTCTGTATAATTTAACAGGTTCATGACCAGCGGTATGACCAAAAGCTGGTTTAGGAAATGATCTATAAGTCATAAAGTCAGCTTGACAAGGAGTCACATGATTTGTGCATCCCGAGTCTAACATCCACATGCAATTCTTGGATACCTTATTGATCATGTGATTGGTTTCCAAATCACAAGGATAAGTGTCAAAAACATCATCATTAACACCATAAGAGAAACCAGATGCACCCTCTATAGCAGGGTCAGGATTATAATTGTCAGGTAAGTGTATGTATCGTATAGGTTTGGGATATTTATGCTCAGATACCGAAGCATGGAAGTCCTGTAAGGATACCATTACTCTAGGACGGTTACACCTAGATCCCTTAACCTTTTTATGAACGCCTTGTATGCATTCCTCTCTCTCATTACCAGTGCCGTGTGTGGTGGTATTTCCACTCTACCTCCAGATCTATCAACACGAGGATCAGAGTGGGATGGTTCATCGACTCAGTTTCCGAAGTCAGCAGATATCCATCTCCCCCTCTCCAGAGTTTGAAGACCACGCTGTGTGGCCAGATCTGGTAGTACCCATAGATGTAATTGGGATACTGTATGTAGGCACATTGAACATTGACAGGGCAAATTAATGGTTGATCCAGGAAGAGCTTCATCAACATACTCAACTGTTTGTGGTTCTTCCTCAGGAAGAACTGGGACTGGAGTGATCTCATTGTTAAACTCCTCAAAACGTGAAGCATCGTCGATTGATGCAGCTTGTAAATTTATATGATAGGATTCATAGCCCTGATCATATTCCTCATTATACTGGTCGTAATTGTTGTAATCCTGGGATTCCTCAGGATTTTCATTATTATAGTCGACAGCAGAGAACCTGCCATGACCATGACCACGAGTCCGATGTGCATGTTGTTTGCCTTTAGGCTGTCCTTGAACTTGTTGTTGTTGTTGTTGTTGTGAAGGAGGATATGGTGCTCCCCCTTGGGAAGGACCTCCTCGACCTCTAAAGCTTCCTCTTCCATGGTTTGATTGTTGCCTGTCTATGTGTTGTTCAGTAGGATGGTTTCTGTGGCATTTTCGGCAGTGCAGTGGTTTAGAGAGATGATTAATTAATGGTTGAGACAAGACCCAAGAGGGTCCAGCTTCATCATTGTTGGTTTCTAACCTGGGTAAATTTGAATGCCCAGTGCAATGTGACACTAATTCTTTAAGATGAGGGACAACATCTGCCATTCTGAGATCTTCAGTTCTAACTGAGGATAAAATATTCATGGGACCAGCTCCCCACTTGTCTGAGAATGCTCCACAGAGCATCATACACTGGACTGGTTTGGATAAAGTAATATTTTGGGTTGCAAGTGACCCAAGAATCATATTCACTTCTGCGAGTTTGGATCCCAAATCGTTGGAAGGATTAATCCAAATCTTGAGAAGTCTCAAGAAGTCTGTGTAAGCAGACACAGCGGTAGGAGCTCCATAAGAAGCTTGAAGGGTGGTCCACATTTCATGTGTGGTATCTTTGGATTCCAAAGAAACAGATATTACTGGGTCACAATATAATAAAATTGTGCCCATTCCTTGGCTATTTCTCGTGTCCCAGGCTTTGATAGCAGCAGCGTTGGCAGCAACTGTCCGATCTGGACAAGTTTCGGTCCCATTTATGATGTTCCAGACATCTAATGTCAAGAAATATCCTTTGATCATAGCTTTCCAAGAAGAGTAATTCAAGCCATTAAGGTGTGGAATGTTTTTTGAGGCTGATGTTTCCTTTTGATCAGCCATGGTAAAACTAGAAGAACTCTAGAATTAGTATGTCATCTAGAACCTGATCGCAAGCAGTGGATTCCAGAACTGCATGATGGAAAGACTGTCATTGTTGTTGCGAGGGTCTTTTCTTGCATGTCTTTGGAATTCCAGAAGACCATGGGTTTACTTTGATAAGTGGAGTTGAATAGCCTTTTCTAGTATAGTGCCACCTTTCTAAGTTTAGCTTCTCGAAGTTTTGGAATTCCAAATCTTCAAAATAATGATATGCCAATAAATGTGGAAAGCCAATCTTGTGAAGCGAATAAGTTCTTTGTTTATCCCTTAAAACAATTCCTCCATGGATACCAATGGAATAGGGGAGAATGAACTGGGAGTATCGCTGAGATTTATGGCTCATGATTTGAAACACATTTATAAGTGATGCATAGCTAATATTACTATCATAAAGTCCCTTTCGCCCATAACTGGCATATGGTTCAGGAAAATTTCTGGGAAGCAGATAATTCTTTGGCAGCACAGTTAGCATGTGCTCTTTGATGACATCTGGAATAGATTCCTCTGGAGGGCCTAGAGAACAAATCTTTTCCTTTGTCCATTTCACGCTGAAGGTCCAATAAAACTGTCGACTTGCTGGGCCATAAGACCCAATGCGTAACTCTGCCAATAGATCTCCAACAGAGATGTTGGGATTCTTCTTCATACCAAGTTCTCCGCTCCATATTGATACTGGACTTGAGATCCTGGAGGGATAATACAACCTTAGGATCTCATCATTGTTCACCACTTTTTGTCCTGCTCCAGAGATATCCGGGCATGCACTCGAGGCTTGTTTTGTTGGAGTTCCAAACTCCTCGGAAAGTGCTTTCCAGATGACAGTTCCAAACCCAAAGAGAGGGGATGAATCCAGCAAATCATTGGAAGTCATAGGATGGATGGGCTCTTCCTTTGAAGTAAAAGAAGATGTCATTGGTGAGTGTGAAAGTGGGGACTGTATGAATGGACGGATCTTCATAAGTAAATGATGGAATATCTACACTGTTGAAGTTAGCAATGGCATGAAGAGTTGACACGGGAGAAGGTTTTGGGAGGCAGTCGACGAAATAGGAATGGAAGGACACATGCATGCGAGGGTCATAGAAAGGTGACAAGAAGTCGAAGTTGTCAGGTCGTTTCAAGATAGACCAAGAATATTCCATGGCGATAGCGGGAACGACAGAAGTTTGAGATGGCATGTGTAAGAAAAAGGCTCTTTCATGGTCTCCATAGGCAACTCGTCTCCAGTGGTTGGCTTTTTCATGGTACAGTTCCTCGATATATCCAATAATGTGCTTAATATACCTAGCATGTGAATACTCTTCCATCGTACTCACTTTCTCCAGGGCAATGGCAGTCTCACGCTCAACTGCAACTGGGAAAGGTTGGGAAGGTAGCACAGGCTTGGTAATAAGGGCATTCCAGTTGATAGTGACAGTGGACATCTGGATTCCAGAATGTGCATCAGCGAATGAACTCGAGAGGAGATGATGAAAGGATGCGACTACAAAAGAGGTCGAACTCAGATAACTGGTTTGGATCCTCGTCATCCTCATCAGGAGTTGAAGGGAGAAGCTCAAGGAGGTTATTGGGACAACCTCTGAGCAAATCAGGGTCAACCAGATTTTCTAAAAAGGCACTTGGCCCAGAAAAACATTGGGGCCAGCCCACATAATACTGGTGGACAGGAACCTCTCTTTGATGAACAGGAAGATCAATCAAATAAGGAGGTGGAGATGAAGGATATCAAGGAACAGGGTCTAGGTCGGGTTGGAAGTCCAAATCCCAAAATTCGTGTGCCTCATACGAAGGTGGAGATATCTGAGGAGGTTCTAGATCTCTAGCTTTGACAAGGACACCAACACGAATGTGCAGTTGACGATAGCACCCCAAGAGAATACAATACTCCTGATATGAGGAGTAGATGCCATGCCATGTTGGGATGCCTAAAAAAGTACCCCACATAACAGTAGATAAAACCAGTGCAAGATTAAAAGGACCTCTGACTGCATTTACAACATAAACCACCTGACACATGCCTAGTATGAATGATAGCAACAAGGTGGCCAAAGCCCAACCTAGTGCCTCAGGTCCGTTCAACAGCATAGTCAATGATGAATGTCTTCCTCAATGATCTATTGTCCATTAGATGATAAGCACCCATTTACTCAGGGCTCATAACCTATTGCACAGAGGATCTGGGGTCAAAAGGTCAAGGGGCAGAGCACTTGCCTTTAGTGGTTCAGTTGGACTTGGACTTGGTAAGTACTGAGAGAGTAGTTCTGAGTGAGAACGATGTAGAGAGTAAGAACAAGCTTTGTTACTATCCTGTGGTGTATCTTACAGGATATATATATGTCTGTAGTGCACACAGACCAGGTGTACTAGCACTACAATAAGAACTACCATATCTGTAAGTAAGAGGACCTTCCATATAGGTACTACTCTGTCTTTCTACTAGGAACATGTTAACCGGTAATCTGGTATAAGAGAACACCGTAGAATAGTATGGAACAACTATTCTTAGAATAACAATCACATGTAAGTGATAGTAACTGGTAAATGTTTCAACAGTGAGTGGAATAACTTTTGGAAGCATGCATCACCCTGTTGTCAGTTGGGATTCCAGGCAACTTGAGGTGCCCAGCAAAACTGATTATGTCAGAGCATGGTGGACTCCAATGGCTCAGGTGATCTGTCAAGAATAGGCTAAGGAATAGTACAACAATAGTAACCTGATTATAGCTCTAAGGTGTGCGTGTCAAGTGCTTAGGACAGTGACAATACAATGGGGGAACTAGAATTATTGCATGGAACAGTGTGGCTTGTGGTACAACTGCATGATGATGACATGGGTAGCTAGTCTAGACACATATTAGGGTTGTTTGCTTAGCAAATAGAACATTGACTCAAGCCAGCTTGGCCAGCTAGGTGGAAGAGACTGTTAGGGATTGTGCCTTTTCGGGCACAAGTTATCATCCACAGGCATATGATACCTCAGTATCACATGCCTGTCTGTCTGGTATATATGCTGCTATGGAAAATTTTACATAGTCTTAGTTTTATATATTTTCAGACTTGCAAATACCATATGGTACAGTTCACAAGTGTGAACTTAAGGCGACAAACCTTGACAAATTTTTGAACTCTCGTCAAGTATTTGGGATATGAGTTGCACAGCTACTTGTGCATATGCCCGTGCAGCAAAGTCAGGCCAGAACAAGCTGCCTGACAGGGGGAATCCCCCTCCAGATGACAATAGTCATCAAGCCCCCAAAGGACAACCCAAGGTCCAGAAGAACAATAAAAATACAGAAGAATTGCAGCTGCCAGTTGGAAGTGCCAACAAAGGGAAGAGCACTAGGCAGCTCAGAACTGGAGCACAGGATGTGCACATGCCTGGAGGATTAAACACCTCAACAATGCTGGGAAGTGGCATTGAGCGAGCTGTGAGAGAGAGTACAGAGGTCATCAGAGACTCAATGAGTCCCCTTACTCCTCAGCAAACCAAGTTAGATAACTCATGGATGTCTTCTGACCCTGTCTTAGTATGGAGGACTCAAAGCCCTCCAATTGAAATATATGATGAAGGTGAAACACCTTTGAGGAGAGAAAACATTGAGAGGGATGCCCCTATCGACCCTTGCATGGCCTTTGAGGCTATGAATGACTTTCTTGAAAGTCTTCAGTGACAATGGCTGGAATACAGGTACAGCCCTGAAGGCTTCAATAACCATGGGGTAAACCCTGGAACACATCATGCAGAAGAACTTGAAAGGTATAGGTGGGCTCTCACTACCAAAAGTGCAAGTAGGATGACTACCCCAGATGTTGAACCTATGCTCAAGAGAGAGGATACTATCCCTCAGTTCTGGCCAGGAATGCTGGTGAGGAGGGAAAATCCTCCAGCTGAAAGAACAGATGCACTTGGCCAAAGGGGTGGATTTGCCCCTAATATGCCAGATTGCCCTGCATACTTCTCAAGACAAGACTTGGATATAATCTGACAAATGTTTGGGAATGAGTGGGGGGCTGCAATACTCCATCAGATGGCATGAGACTGTACCATCACAGCCAGAAATGCCACTGCAGGAAACAGGGATAATACCCCCAAAGAAAATAATAGGATTGAGATGGCTGATGACCTATATGGCCAAAATGAATATGGAGGTAGTCCTCCTGGGAGAGATGAAGATGGAGGCAGTCCTCCTGAGTGAAACAATTATGGAGGAAACTTCCCTGGTCAAGGTTTCCCCAGGGGCAGTCCCCCTGATGGTGGCCCTCCAGGAGGAGGACCACTTGGCAGTGATGATCCTGAAGAAGAGGACAAAGATGGTCCTCGAGGGTATGGGATCAGGGAACAATGCATCGTCCAAGGAAACCAACCCAACTATCTAAGGGGATTTACCCCAGGGAACATGAGATATATGGACTTTATGCAGAAATATGCTCAGCATATCTGGGAACAAGTTGGTTTACCAATGGGACAGGTTGGACCTGAGGTGAAAGCAATGAATCCACCAAAGCCTGGCAAGTATGGAGGTCAAGATGACCTGGATAAATTCAATGACTGGCTGGGCCAGATATTAAAGTACTTCCGTATGTTCAAGGTCACTGGACCTGATCATGATGAAGATCATGTACTGTACACTGGGCTGTACCTGGAGGGTCTGGCCTCCCAGTGGTATGATCAAGAAGTTGATTTGCCAAACCGACAGATACAATACTGGACCTTTGAAGGACTAATCTGTGGATTATTCAAATGATTCATCCACAAAGTGTCGGTGCAGAATGCAGCCAACAAATATGATCAAACTAAGTTCGAGTACAACAAAGGAGCTCTTGCATACTATAACAACTTAAAATGTTGTGTGCACTGAATGGTGCAACCCCCTGACAATTACTTGTTCAGAAGGAAGTTCCTGTGGGGACTACTGCATTCTATAATAAAGTCTATCTTTGAAGCTCATGGCATCTCCATGGAACATTCAACGATTGAGGAAATTCTAGAGGAAGTATGGCACATGGAAACAGTGCAAAAGGCAGTGAACATGCACTTGAGAACAAGCCACATTGGCTCTGGCAGGAAGACCTCCCAAGGACAAAGTGGTTCACACCCACATGGCAATAAGAGCTCGGGAAGCTCATCAAACAAAGATACCTTTAAGTACTTCCAGAAAGGAAATACATTATATCATCGAAAGATGAACTTCACACCAAGAGGCACCAAAGTCAGAAAGAAAGGTGGGCAGTTCCACTGGAAAGATGGGGAAAATAGACCCCATCAAAAGGAGTGGGAAAACCCACAACAGAAGGGAAAACAACCCTGGAAGTTCATGCATGGTGTGACATGCTATAACTGCTCTGAAGTGGGGCATATAGCCCCAGATTGCCCTCGCCCTTGAAAGGATAAGGGTAAAGTGACAGCAAAGCCATGACTGTATGCAGTTGATGTTCAAGAGAATGAAGGGCAACAAGTCCCCAAGAAAAGTCAGTCAGAGGAATCCAACAAAGGAAAGATCGTTGATGATGATCAGGAAGGAGAGACAAATGAGGAAGAAATATTAGATGATAAGGAAAGCCTCATCGATGAGTACAAAATGTACTCAGAAATAAATGATGATGATGAGCCCATCGCATACTTTGGGGCTATGCATCAGGAAGATGAAGCATTGAGCTCTGATGACATAGTGTCCTGCACTATGATGCATGAACAGTACAATGAAGAAACCTCTTTGGTGGAAGAAGTATGCTCCGAGATGGAGGATAGTACTGTGTGGACAGAGGACAGAGACCCCAGTCTTTGCAAGGATGAACCTTGAGAAGAGAAATGGGAATGGTCAGGCTTATATGGAGCCATACACAAAGGATCATGTGACAAATGTCAACACAGAGTTGACCATGTAGCTGAAGGGCTACTGAGTGGAGATCACTCCCTAATGAGGGTGATCAAAACACTGGATAATCATGCTAGGCACAAGTATCATCAAGGAGTGAACGATGGAAACCATATGCAGTTATCAGATATGGAACAAAGTATGTTGCACATATGAGCTGCACTCTGAGAAATGGCCTCACAACTTCAACACCGAGAGGGACATCATATGAATGCCCTCAGGCAAGCAATACTTGCATGACAATATGTGCAGAGGTTACTGGGGCAACACTGGTCAATGACAGAACAACTGGATAACATCATATCTGACCTTCGACTTCAAGGTATGCCTCATGGCAACATTGGGATATACCCTGACACCATTGTGATAGACACCCCATGGGGAAAGGTCTGGGTTAGTTGAGATAATACAATAGAGCATTGCCCAAATATTATGCAGGACACAGAAGGACCGCTATGGAGTGCATCACTCAGAGTGATGGATGATGATATGGACTTCCAAATGGAAGAATCCATAGAATGCAAAGATATGGTAGATAGATTACCTACACAAAATTGATGGACATGGTCATCCATCTATGGTGCTATTCATGAGGACACCTCATGTCCAGAATGCACTTGAAGAATCAAACATGTCTCTGAATCTGCAATTGAGGGTGATGCTACATTAGATGTAGCATTACAATACCCTTCACAGCTGGCACATAGAGAGTACAATCATGGCTGGAATGATTGTGACAGAGTGCAAATGGAGGGATACAGCCTGAATATTGACCATACATGTTGTGTGATATGAATAATGGCAGACTGTATATGGTCCATGGAAGCTGACAGACTTCAGAGCTTGTCAGATGTATGCATAATGAGGTCAATACCTCAGGAAAGCCATAACAATGCAAGAGTACAGTATGGCCTACAAATCATAGAGGCACACCTTCAGCATTCAGGCGAAGAAAATAACTCTGTCAGGATATACCCTGATGATACAATAGTGGAAACACCACATGGTGACTTAATCATAACTAACAACGATAGACTGGATTGTCATAGACTACAAATGGCAGCGATAAATATCGCTACAAAGATTGAACCTATTATGACCTCTGGCTTGATTGTTTAGGTATGCTATGCATACAAACAATTCAGTGGGATCTCTTCCCAAGACAAGCGCAGAATTATGGACATGTGCAACACTACAGGCTGTGATTAATGGCTATAAAGCTCATACAATGTTAGACACTGGAAGTATGGGAAACTTCATAAGCCCAGCATTTGCCAAAGTTACGAAAATGAGGGTATTTCCCCTCAAACAGCAGCTGATGCTACAACTAGGCTGAATAGGCAGCCATTTGAAGATCACTCATGGAGGAGTATTGAAGATATTGGTTGGAAACTATGAAGTCGAAATATACTTCAACATAGTGAACATCAATCACTATGACTGTATCATAGGAATTCCCTTCCTAAGGCAACACAAGGCAATCCTCAACTTTGCTGACAAAACAATCATAATAGGAAATGAACAAGTATTGTTGCTCACAGAACCTGAGGCAACTGCAACGGGCAAGCCCCATCCTAGAGATTGACTCTCATGCCCTGCACAGCTTCAGCCTCACAAGGGCTCAAAGGGGGGAAGGGAGTTTGAGCAGTCAAAAGAGCCAGATAGCTCAAAAAGCGAGCATCTTGCACTAATCAACCATAGTAAATGATCATTACAAAATGAGGATATACCTCAACTACAGAACCAGTGGTTCAAACAGTATAAGCATAGACTGAGTGGGGTAATCCCAAGGTTACCCCCACTATGGGAGGTAAATCACAGGATTCCCCTGGTAGATAAAAACAAGCAGTATGCATACCACCTGCCACAATGTGCTGATGCACTCAAGCAACAGTTATCAGATAAAATCTGGCTCTATACAGATGCAGAATGGTGGGTATTGAAAAGTGTCCCACAAGCTGCACCAATGCTATGCATCCCAAAGAAAAATGGAAAACTACAAACAGTCATTGACTGTTGTAAAAGAAACGAGAACATGGTGAAGGATGTCACCCCATTTCCAGACCAGGATCAGATCCAGATGGATGTAGCTCAAGTGAAATTTTGCTCTAAGATTGACTTGTTGAATGCATATGAACAAGTTCATATAGAACCTGAAGACATCTGGAAGATGGCCTTCTTGACAATATATGGGACTTTTATGCAGCAGGGAGATTGCAATGCCCCCACAACGTTTCAACATCTAATGACTGTGATCTTCAGAGACCACATAGGATGTTTTGTATATGTCTATCTCAATGACATATTCATCTATAGTAATACAATAGAGGACCATGAAAGGGACCTTGGAATAGTGTTTGAATTACTAGAGAAAGCTGACTTCTACCTTGAGAGGGAGAAGTGCAATCTCTATGCAGAAAAACTCAACTGCCTAGGGCATGTCATAGACGCCAAAGGTGTACATGCTGACAGAGACAAGATGTCTCAGATCAGGAGCTGGAGAACTCCTAAAACTCTCAATGAAGTCCAATGGTTTGTTGGACTAGTTGAATACTTGGCACAATTCATGCCAGATATATCAGCATATATGATGCCTTTGACCAGTATTCAATGAAATGAACACCCGTTCCAGTGGAGGGAAATCCATGATACATGTTTCCAAATGATCAAAGACCTTGCATGCAAGTATCTGATCCTGTGACCTATTGATCCGCAAAACGAAGAGCCAATATGGCTCGTATGTGATGCATCACTCTATGGAGTAGGTGCATTGTATGAGCAAGGGCCTGAGTGGAAAACCTGCCAACCAGCAGGATTTATGTTGAAAAAGTTGAGCAACACTCAACAGAATTATTGAACATTCAAGTGAGAAACACTCACAATAATCAAAGTGTTACTGAAATGGGAGGATAAACTCCTTGGATTTAAATTTATGATCATCACCAATCACAAGGCTTTGGGTTACCTTAAAACCCAATGAAAGTTGTTGAGCAGACAAGTCTGCTGGTTAGACTACATGTCTCGATTCAATGCAAACATCATCTATGCTAAAGGCACAGAGAACCATGTAGTGGATTGCCTGTCTTGATACTATGAATGAGAAGGAGGTGATATAGCCTCCAATGAAGAAATAGAATGGGCAGATGCAGATATATGCCTGGACCCAGAGGGGGATGATCTCCCTCAGGATAGATGGCAATAGCTGAGTTTATCAGCAATTTGAGAGGGAGAGATCCCTCGAAAAAGCAATCACCTGAAAGAGAAGGTAGAAAAGCAATACGAAGAGGCTAAAGAAATGGCCTCAGCCACAGAACAGAGTAACAAGGACCCTCCTAATGCAAGTGCACAGGATGATCCATCAATACTCAAATCTTCTGAGGTCACCAAAGCCTCCCCAATAATGTTCAGCAAAATGCCAGGGTTCCTGGATGCTATCCAAAAAGGATATAAAAATGAGCCTATGCTCAATAAGGTAATGATGCGACCATCACATCACCCCCAATTCAAGGAGAAAAATGGCCTCCTCTACATGAAAAATCATGGAGGAGAGAAGGTACTATGCCTTCCACATGCAAAGTACAAAGGTGATGATGTTATTGCCAGAGTAATTGATCAAGTGCATAGGACACTGGGCCACTTTGGCCCCCAACAAACAGCAGATTACATCTGCAGATGGTACTGGTGGCTGAAGCTCAGCAGGGAAGTGGACAAATTCTGCCAAACTTGTCCAATGTGTCAGACTACGAAAACCAACAATCAATGGCTGAAAGGCCTATTGCACAGCCTGCCTGTGCCTAGAAGACCTTGGGGGTCAATAGCAATGAATTTCATGGGACCTTTCCCACCAAGTGACAGACATGACTACCTGTGGGTAGTCCTGTGTTGTCTGACATCAATGGTACACCTAGTACCAGTAACTATGACTATTCAAGTGTCTGAGCTCACAGGAATGTTCATAAAAGAGATACATACCTCTGGAAGCATGTTACCTGCAACATCTGAAGCAAAGGGGCCATTTGTAATTACAGTGCTTGGCCCAATGAGAAAATGCATGGCCTGCTCAAAGATGCATACCAAGACCACTCCAATGGAAAGGATGTTGTGGGACAGGTTTGCAATAAGTACCCCCTGACTTAGGAGATACAGTGAGTGAAAAAATGTGTGCAATGTTTGGCTGTTTTGTACTAAGTCCAGTGTAGTGCCATGAGGCGTGGGAATCATGCTTAGCCTTGGTGAGGTGGGTGGTAGTACTCGCTCTTGGCTACAAAATGGTCCCAGGGTCATGTGATTTGTTTGGCTGTTTTGTACTAAGTCCAGTGTAGTGCCATGAGGCGTGGGAATCATGCTTAGCCTTGGTGAGGTGGGTGGTAGTACTCGCTCTTGGCTACAAAATGGTCCCAGGGTCATGTGATTTGGTGCAGTAGTCATTGAGATATGTCCATTATAAAACAGCTACACCATTGCACACGTTTATTCACTTTTGGGCTGGAAGTAAAATCTGAGTCAAATGAAGAGATAATTGTGGTTGTTTGGTCCTACAAACAAAGATACACATATAAACATTGTGTCTGAGTTTGAACAAGTTCACACGCTTCTTTATTTCCAACCTTTACCACCATGAGATCCATCTCCTCCACCCAAAGGAATACTATCCTCACTATGCTTGATTCTGGTCATTCTCCTTCCTCTATTGCCTCCAGTACTGGCCTACATCGCTCTACCATCTCTAGACTTCGTTCCAAGGAGCGTTCCAGCCTGCAGAAGTCCACTGGAGGTCATCCATCCAAGCTTTCCCCTGCTAATGTCCACCATGCCATCCACCTCATCTCAACTCAGAAGGCAGACAATGCTGTGCAGGTGACCAAAACTCTCACCAATGTCATCAACCAGCCCCTCCACCCAAATACTGTTCGCCAGCACCTGAAGAAGACTGGTATGAAGGCTGTGGTAAAGCGAAAACGACCTATCCTCTCTGCCAAGCATCGCAAGGCAAGGTTGGACTTTGCCTATGCCCATAAAGATTGGACTTTGGAGGACTGGAAGAGGGTGGTATGGTCTGATGAGACTAAAATTAATCACCTGGGGTCAGATGGGCGCAAATGGGCATGGAAAAAGCCAGGGGAGAAGCTGAATGATAGGCTAGTAGAGGGGACACTGAAGTTTGGAGGAGGGTCTCTCATGATGTGGGGCTGTATGACCTGGGAGGGTGTTGGGTATGGCACCAAGATTGATGGTAGGATGGATGGAGACCTCTACCTCCAAATTTTGAAGGATGAACTACAAGATTCCCTTGAGTATTATGGTCTCCATCCTCCTGACATCATCTTCCAGCAGGACAATGACCCCAAGCACACCTGCAAACAGGTCAAGGAGTGGCTAGAGGAGCAGGATTTTAGGACTATGGTATGGCCTGCACAGTCCCCTGACCTCAACCCCATAGAACATGCCTGGGGTTACCTCAAGAGGAGGCTTGCAGAGTATGAGCATCCTCCCAAGGGAATACTGGAGTTGTGGGAGAGGACTCAGGTGGAGTGGAACAATATACCAGCTGAAGAGTGTCAGAAGTTGATTGAAAGCATGCCTAGGAGGGTGGAGGCAGTGATTAAAGCAAAAGGAGGCTATACCAAGTACTGATATTCCCCAAATACCCCTCACTTTTCAAAAGTGAATAAACATGTGCAATGGTGTAGCTGTTTTATAATGGACATATCTCAATGACTACTGCACCAAATCACGTGACCCTGGGACCATTTTGTAGCCAAGAGCGAGTACTACCACCCACCCCACCAAGGCTAAGCAGGATTCCCACGCCTCATGGCGCTACACCGGACTTAGTACAAAACAGCCAAACATTGCACACGTTTTTTCACTCACTGTAAGCACTCCTGATTGTTCATAGATTCTCTGTGTTGACCACCATCAGCTTGCAGTCAAACTTATTCAGGCATGCATTGATGCAGAGAATGAGCATGCTGATCATGTCACCGATGATGATGGTGGAATCCAGGATGAGGAAGAAGTGTTGAGTGGGAATGCAAAGCTTGGTGCACCCCAGCAGCCTACTTCACTTTCCAGTGTTGAGACTACTCACAGAGATGACAGGGCCTTCAATGGATTCCATCAGAAGCTGGAAGCTTTCCTCAATACTTGCCTCCCCACTTATGGGTACCATCTTGATGAGTGGATTCAATTACAAGGAACACATATGGTATGTCCTACTTCCCCCTCTATATACTGACTTTTCTCTAATCCCATCGAGGTCCAGGAGTATTGATATCTGAAGGTCAAGTACACTTCGATAGTGGACTGGGAGGTTGCCATGGACCATCTCAGATGCAGCCCGAAGTTCCATGGCCAGCAATGGTATGATTGTGCCCTTATTCAGCTTTCAGAGACCAAGACTGCCTTCATCCAACTCATTTTCCTCTTCACTTGCAAAGTTGCAGCACTTGACAATATCTTTCACCTTGCACTCATTCAGCCACTTACAGCTGGGACTGGAGTGTGCAGGCTGGACCAGGATTTTGACCTTGTTTGAGTCAAAGCCATATCCCATGCCATGTCAATATTCATACCCATGAAATCAATCATTCAAGGTGCACTACTTTACCCAGATCCTAGCTGTCATGGCAAGTTTTTCATTGTTGAGCACATTGATGGCAACATGTTCCTTCGGATGAAGGAGTGGACCTGGACTTGCCACCAGATGGCAGCAACAGCCAAACACCTTCCCAGTTCTGACTCTGATGAAATGCCAACTGAAATGCAAAGTGACCATTCAGGTAAGCAGTCCTCATTGTCACATCCACATTACTCCATAGGAACTGACATTGTTCTATATTAATAGAATTGGAGCAACAGGAAATGGACCTTGGAGGGTTGGCATCTGAATGAATGTGATCAATTTTTGTCATGCATCTCTTGTACATTGACAATAAATCCATTCTATTACTTCTCTGCATTGCAATATCACCTCTAATCCACTTAGGTTGATCAGGGAGCAACCACATGGCACTGTGGCAACAAAACAGCCAGTGAAATGACATCCAAATCCATGCTGCACTGTGCTAGTGTCCCATGGGCATGCTCCTTGCCATCATCTCACTGACATGCTTTTTACATCATCAAACCAGATGCAGGGCAAGTCAAAACCTCTATAAGAAGGTCTGCAAGTGTAACCCAAACCCAGGCTGAGTGGTGGCATCTTCATCCTTGTGACTTTGGCTCAACCATCCTCTTGTGTTGCAGACATGCCAGAGGACTTTACTCATGCACTCCATGGCATTGGCTCAGATTCTTCTGACTCCAGCCAATATTCTGACCACTCTGACTCTGATGACACTGTGACAGCATATTGGATCTTGAGGAGCTCCAAGAGTGGCATAGAGTCATGTGTGAATTGCCTCCAGATGCCAGTGCTCCCCAGTTGTGTGCTGTACATCTCATTTCTTTTTGAGTTATTTTCATTCTTGTTGTTTCATCATGGTCATTACTTACACTATGGTGACAGGCACTTGGTGCTGCTCAGATTGTGTATTCGAAACTCCACATTGAGATGAAGAAGCTATGAACTGACTACAACAGTCTCCTTTCCAGCATCCCACAGAATCACAAGAGGACTGTGGAGAACAATCTGAATGTCATACTGGACAACAACATTTCTGCCCTGGAAAAAAAGTATTGTTTCTGCTATCATTTCTGGATCCCTAAAGATCTTTTCCCACTCATGACTCCACCACCTGGCTATGACTTGAATGACCCCGCTCACTGGAGTATGCCCAAATCAAAGCTTTCTGGCCTGAAAGCAGAACTGTATTTCATGGTCCCTGACAATCTCAGGGTCCATGTGACAAGTTACAGTAACTTCAGCTGTGTGGTAAGTTGTCATTTTCTGATCCACAATTCAGTCTAATGTTTACAATCTTCTAGTTTTCAAATGCAGTCAGGGCTGAGAGACCCAACATCCTCAAGCCTGTTAAGGAAAATGCACCAAAGCTTTTCACATACCTTGGACTTAATACTGACTTGTTTGCAAATGAGAATTCAAAAGCTTTGCAAGGGTCCAATGAGGTGGTGAAGGCACTGCTGAAGATGCACACAGGGAATGCCAGCACTCACTACACCCCCCTCTCTCCACTCCTCTTTCCAAAGCCAGATGCTCCAGTGGCTTGGGACTTATTCAAGACACGACTTCTAGTTGATGTAAGTTCTCTTCACAGCTTACAGCTGTATGCATCCTAAATACTTCTCTAAGATCATCCAGGCCATGGTGTTTGGCAAGGGCATCCTTGCTGGAAAGTGAAGAGGTGGTCCACAGGGATGAGGCCAGAAACTTGGGATATCCAGTGCCTCAGCTGGCCTTATTGCTGTCACTGCAACCTTTGTAAGTCCAGTGCCATTATCTTCCAATTCTGACCCAGAATGTTCTAATAAAATTCCTGTGTGTAATAGGTGTGGTACTTATTGTTGAGTGACCATGAACTTACCACCATTGGTGAAGAGAGTGGATTCAAGTATCAGGATGACTTTGAGTATTTCATTGAGTTATTGAGTGATCCATCAAAATGAGAGTGGTCAATGGAAGTGATGAGCTTCATCAATGAAGGGGTATGGAACACCTCCAGTCACTCAGCTACCATCCTCTCCAGTTCATCTGCTGCCTCTGTAGCCCCCACATGGGAGTCCAACATCTTGGCACAGTTGAATGGCCCCCAGCAGCCAACTCCACCTCCCCATACACCCTCCCCTGACCTATGCTTCAACTCTGACTCTGCCAGCACCATCATTATTCCATCTTACATGCCAGAAGCAACTAGTGGACATACTGCCAATCCTGTCATCATCTCTCAGTCTACAAACTCTGTCACCTCAATGATCTCAGTCAATGTAGCAAATCTCTCACTCAGGACTATGCATACAACTGCACTACCATCCCTGTCTACTCATGGCAGGGAGCTATCCAGTGGGGGAAGATGCTCCAGCTCTAGGATGGCAGATGTTCCAGCAGTGCCCCCACTGGCTACATCTGTTTGCACTCAAGAGCCACCTGCAAAGGAACATCATACCATGTGCCCTCACAAGGGAAAGGGTAAGTAATTGCATTGTCATCACCAGTCATGTGAATTTCAGGATTTTGGCTATGAAACATACTTCACCACTACTTACACACTACTGTCTACCAAAAAGTCAACTCCCCCTCTGTCTGCCAACCCTTTTGCTCTGCCCAGTTCAAACTTCATGTCATCTCCTCACCATTGTCACTATCCTTCACCCCTGTGGACCACATCCTTATTGCAGCGTCCATCTAGATCTGAATTTTCATGTAGTCTGTAGCATTGACAGCACAAGTAAATTCATGTATCTCACTTCATTGATGTGTTGTATGTGTTTGGTAGTGCTCACTTTGCATGGAGTGCCAACTAGGACAGATACCAATAGTCTCTGCATTGAATCAATATGAGTATTTTACAGCAACTCTGGTAACTTCATGGATACACATAACAAGAAACCAACCAAGTAAATAATTATCAGGGAGGTTGCCAACCACCCTGGTCCCAACCACCCCAAATCCTGGATCATGGCTGCATGCTGTGGGTTCATGTCTGGAGGAATGTGAGGTGGGGGCTGTCCCACTGGCAGTGGTGGGTGTGGGGTGCATATGCAGAGGGAGTCAGATAACCAAAAGGGGCTTGACTTGGCATCCCATAGCTAGAACTAGGGATGCCACCTCCATAAGCAGGTGGTGGAGCTGGGGTTTGGCCACTGTGAAGATTGGGTGTATGGCCAGGGACCTGACAAACAGACACCTGCCCAGGTGTCACATGTCCTGGGGTTCATGCTGGTGTATGGGCCCCAGTGCTGTATGGAGTTTTCCCTCTGACACCTGTATTTGTGAGGTTTTGTGACTGGTGAAGATGTCTAAGTAACCTGGTATCAAAACAAGGTTAGGTGACAAACTGAGTCATGTGACACACCTGACTTTGAAGGCATCACACAGTTCTGGGATGCCAGCAACTGGAGCCTCAAACAGGCAGTATGATTCTGGAGTGACACACATGGGCTGTGGTGGGAGTGAGCTGGCATATCCTATAGTGAGTAGAACATGTACCCAAGTTTGTATGGCATCAGCAGAACACCCTTTTTGGGACAGTGTGACAGTGGCTACAGTGTCACACAGCAGCACAGGGCAAACTTACAGACTACACAGCACTTCAATTAGAGCCTATACTGCTGTACTAATTATATGGACTTATTGTTTAGCCTATGTATATCCTGATTGAAATAAATTTGTACTCTAATTCATGGTATTTTACAGTTTTTTGGTCACTGTACAGTTGGGGACCTATCTGTGGCACTGTGGCAACTGTGGGTGGCTGTGTGTGGCTGTACAGCCCTGCACAGTAAATCAGTGATTTGCTGATGGGTGGCATTTTTATTTGCCAAGAAGCACAAGTTGAAGTGGCCAGGCTTTCAGCAGTTCAGCATGAACCCATATGCACTTTTAGCAGGGTTAGCAGCAACAAAGTTCTTCAGAGATAGGTCTAGAATTTGAATAAGCATGGTGCATACCAATGGATAATGAAGACAATGATGCTCATGCAATTCATCTTTAGGCCCATGTTTGAATTTTTTGTGGGCCATAAGTTCCTCCACCTTGCATGCGATTGCCTGTGCATGGTTGACAATGAGTTCATCCTAATCAGCATACTGGTGCTTGTCATCAACAGCTAATATCAGTCCACTTGGAGTGTTAATTTTGGTGATGTCTAAGGCCACCACGATCAGCAACAGGTCAGAATTTGGCCAAAAAAAAGGTGGAAATGCACCAATATATTGATACAAGTTAGCTTATCATCTACCTTCCATGTGACTGCAAGATGGCCCATGCCTTTAGATGATGGATGAATGACCACGTCTCCATGTTGCTGCTTCTCCAAGAAGTTTTCAGCTTGAGTAGCATGGAAATTATGGAAATTAGGGTGCTTAATGACCCACCTTGTTCAATCAGTCTCAGCACATTTCTTGCAAGCCTGCAATTCTAGGTTGTGTTCATACTGTTTAGTGCATTCCAATAATTGTTGTGCTTGACACAATGGAAGAGCCCATCACCTTGTCATCAGCAAACTAACCCTCACCCTTACAAAATGTCTTTGTGCACCACACAACCACATTTGCTTCTGTCCTCACAAAAATTGACCCAGAAGCTGACATTATCATAAAGATTGCACCATCAAAATTTCAAGCTACATTTAGATGTCAATTGTTGAGATTCCTTGCCCCTATTTCTCTGGGCAGACCTAGCCAGTTAGGTACCTTGCTGTCAAAACCTGGCCAGTTCTGTCCAGTTCTGGCTAGGGTAAGGGTTGTTTTGCTGATGGTGTTAGGTCTATGGAATGGGTAGAAAGTGCCACCTGAAAGTGATCTGTAGGCAGGTTGAGATCCACTTACACAATGATGGCTTATACTGCTTGGCCCATCCTGAATGTACTCCTGTGTCTTACATTTCCTTGGGAAGATAAGTAATCAGTGTTTATGATGTCTTCAATGGTGGAGTCCAATCGTGTGATGACTGTGTCATTTATCTCGATGCAGACAATGAGTATGGATAATACAATACTAAGACCCTTGCATAGGGTTATTCATGAGGTTGAAGTGCTGTGGGGAAAGAGCCTCTGTGTTCTGTGAATGGCTTCAGAAGTTCCTTGTGAATCACATTCAGGGTGTGACGTTTTCGATCTTCGTTTGCCTCGAAATTTGCCAGGGTTGAGCTCATTCAGCTTTCACTCACTATCGTTGTTGAAATAGTGATTATTATTCTCAGGCCTGTAATTATATAAGCATTACAGTTTCTTATAATATGTGCAAAGTCAGGACTTAAAACACTTCTTCCAATAAAAGTTTCCTCACACACCACAGTCATGACCTCGTCATCCTCCCCTTGACACCTCCCACTTCACAATTCATCCTGGTGCTCATCAGTTCAGTGAGCACCTTCATGCCACAACAACTCAAACTTCCATTTACACTTGTCAATATCAGTTCCTCATTCCCTCTTTAAAGTTCAACATCGTCTGATGGTTTAATAAATCTGAGACTGTCTGTTATGTGGGTGGCTGGTTAAAGACTTGGTGTGAGTGGTTTTAACCATTTCACCCTAGTAATCATGGCATCCTGACAGCACTTGAAGTATGCCATGGACTTTCACCTTAGATGAATCCATGGTTTAAGTGTCCTGTTTACAGTAGCAATGACTCTAGACTCAAGTGAACTTTCAGGTGTGTTGCTAGCCCACACAGACCCCCCTCCCCCTCATATCTAACCTGGCCACTGCTGTCAGCCCTGGTGTTTAGTCATTGGGATTTGGTGTGCCAGTGAGTGAGACATCCTACTCGCAACAATGGCATTCAGTCTTACACTGCTTTTGTCTGCAGTATGCCCCCAATCCACTACTCATACACAATACCTGATTGTCAGAACCCCTCATACAGTATGCCCATTGTTGTCGATTTACACTAACCCATTCCTCTGGTCTTGCCATGCAGCAATCCCCTTGCTCACTATCCGAAATTCCCCTAGTTCCTGGTCACTCAACCTTACTCTGCATCCTACGAAACTATGTAGATCATACTCAAAGTGTAGTTTTGTAGTAGCAGAATTGAAACAAGCTGCACTACAATAAAAACTGGGTATTGCAATACCCTCACATTACAATAAAATCAAGAGTGACTGTGCTGTTGTAATGATGTTCAATGACTTACAATGACATTGTAATCGTTCATGTTTAGCTCAAAGTGACCAGCCATTGCAATGGCAGGTAATGACTTATCATTACATTGTAATCACATGCACACAGCTCGGAGTGACTGGCCATTGTCAGGCACTCCAATCAGTGATGCCGGATAATAATGCCATGACAATGAAAACTTACCCACTGGCAGGGCACTGCCATACATCTGCAAACTGGACAAATTACAGCATCTGCTTCCTACAGTTTTTGAATTGTTTAAGTGCTCGGCAAGTGCTGTTATGGCGCGTCGTTGCCAACACGTGTCCGTTACGGTCAGTAATGGCTCGGGTAGGTTTGCAGATGTACATCAACCATTGTAATTACATACAGTTAAGTATAATGGCCGTAATCTTTTTCCGACATTGCAACATAGGACCGTCAGGTCCTCACGCACTTAAATACAGATTTAAAAATAAAAATAAAAAAGCTTCAACAAACCGTCTATATTATATTTGTGCTAAACGAATGACAAGAAAAAAGGAGTGTGGTCCATGACTACTGTGCTAGCAAACTGCTCGGGTAAGGTTCGGCGTTTACGATCGAGGTATCGGGAGAGGCCGAACATTGTCCCTTGTTGATGCAATCAGCGATTTCTAGTCCAACCCTCTGGCCCTCGAGGTATGCACCCTGCAAGAGGCCTATACAATCACCCATCAAATGAGTTGCGGATACATTAGATAGATGAGAGAGACGTGAACTGACCGTAGTACTTCAGACTAGTAGCTTCACCCGCGAACCAGAGATGAC
Source organism: Pisolithus sp. B1 (assembly GCA_024663435.1). Lineage (NCBI taxonomy): Eukaryota > Fungi > Basidiomycota > Agaricomycetes > Boletales > Pisolithaceae > Pisolithus > Pisolithus sp. B1. Next base: position 185,981 of record JANFAA010000036.1, read on the forward strand.
CATCCAAGTTGGCCCTCAAATTCTGCAAATGTCCAGGTACGAAAGATGCTCCCCAGTTAGAGTACGCGCCGCGGTACAAGGTATTGCTGCCCCATGAAGCGATGTGGATGTCGGCCGGTTCAGGGGCATTGGGATACATCGTGCGAAGAATCGCCATCACTTCATTCTGGAGTTGCGTGGTGTTCAATTGCTCAACATAGGGGGAGTAATCACCCTGAAACCTCATTGAATAGAAGAACCTGATACGGTCGACGTTCACTTACCGTCACCGTAACCGAAATAATTCCCGAACCTGGGAAGAAGTCGGGATGATCCAAGCTCTGCCATACAGGGAATTTCCCTCGTTGCAGGTCCGCGTAAAGTCCCATCTCAGTGTCGAACCAGAAAGTTTCGTTGAACTGCAGGAAGATCTTGTTGTATCCCGCCTGCCTTTGCGTTAGGGAAAACTGCCACTTGAACATTCGATGATCGCTCACCATTTCTATGCTATTGACAGCCTCTCGTTTCCAGTCGGGGAACGCGGGTTGGAAGACAACATCGGTGTTTTGTAACACACCGACGCTAAAGGTGACCAGAGCATGGTCCGCGGTAAGGTTGTATCCGCCCGCCGTTAGAACGGTCACCCCGTTCTCGTCGTAGTGAATGGACGATACAGTCTCGTTGTAGAGGATCTGATTCGTCTTCATGAAATCGACGGCTTCCGCTTGAACCATGAATGCAATGCCGCGCGGGTCGACGGACATCATATTAACATCGGAATAACCACCTGCCTCAGGCACGTATGTGAAATTGTTTCTCTACTACGAATCAGGGACATCGGAGCCACGTAAACATTACGCAGGCACTCACCCAAGCGGAGGCAAACCACGATGTTTGCGCGGGGGACTGCGAAAATGGCTCAGTGATATTATCCGGTGACAGCGAGGGGAGACCGTCTTACCTGCGCATCTAAATTCCGATGTGGGGAGAGCGGATCAATTCAAAATGGCGATGCAAAAAGGGGGAAACAAAACTTGCATTCCTGACACAGGGGTCAGTCCGCATTTCTACCGCAGACGTAGGGGGATACGTACGAAATCAACCTGGTAGTATTGGGAAGCCTGCTCTTGCGGAGTCATGGGAGCTACGCCCAAGTAACCATAAGCTGAGCTGAGATCTAAATCGACCTTGTTCTCCGCCAATCCTCGCCCTATTTCATAAACCTTGAAACGATCAAACAGGCACCAGAATGATTTGACGCACCTGCAGTCACCGTAACGTTGTTAAACGCGTCAATCGACGCGTAGAAGGCCTCTGAGTAGTTGCTAGGACCAGTGTAATCGAAAAAGGCTGCGACGGGATGAGGATTACGCGTGAAAGGGACATGAATTACAAACGCACAAACGCTCCCGTATAGATCGCTCTCTACCATACTCAAGTTGTGCTTCAGGGCCAGTTCCCAGACGGGATTAGCATTCCCGTCACCATCCTGAGTTCCCTTGATCCAGCTTGGACCGTTCTCAATAACGACTTGTCTATTGGCGAGACCGAAAGGCTTCTGGATCATACGTCCGCCGAATTCCGTCTTTGCGTCCACGACCACGAAATCGTCGATGCCTTGTTCGTGAAGGGTACGGGCTGCAATGATACCGGCCATACCACCACCGAGGATGAGAACTTTGGTGTTATTCGGGGGAGGGCCGGCTTGTGTGAAGTTGGCCAAGCTTTGAGAGCTGGTGATGCCTTGGGCAGTGACGCCAGCAAGGAGGCTTAGCAGCACGGCCCCGAGAGAGACCCTTGACAGAGACATGGCGAGGGGGAGTGAGCGGAAGGATCGCGTGGGCAGCATCAACGTCCGTGTTGGCCATTTTTATAAGAGCTGGAAGCGACCTAGAAGCGACAATACAACTGCGACCATTACGCGAAATTTTGAAGGCACCTCGTAAATTGGCTCCCAGGCTATTCGCCTGTTACTCGCGGACGTGGTGCGGCTCGTCATGCGCGCATCAACCCGGAAACGGGTGCCTACCCGATAGGCTGAATATTCCATGACGCAGCAATCGTATTATACATGCCCGGAGACGGTTTTTCAAGTCCTGGCCGGCTCTGCGTGTTGCATGACCACCTTCATGGAACAGCCACGGTTGTATGTATGTATATGAGGCTTGGGCGGACGCGCCACGTCGCCCGCACAGCCCGAACTTAGACCCAGCACCGACTGGCTGTGGGCAGACATGAGACAAAGTGTCATAAAGAGCCTGGCTTCAAACAACAGTGCAAGCGGGCTGTACTTTTGAGTTCTCCCGGGGGGCGTCTCCATTAAAATCCAGTCCAATCCCGTCAACTTGGACGACGTCTGACGTAACTCACGCAGGTCAAGTTTGACATCGAGCTCCACTAAGCACGAGTCTTCAATGACAGCGGTGCAGACGCGGGTGTGGTAAGGGATCAACTCTCTCGTTGAGAATGGCCTGTGCTGTGGTTGCTAGTTAGATACATGTCAAATTACGCTTGGAGTCCTGAGTGATCATTCTGTCCGGCCGAAAATGCGACACCACCTGACATGCCGGGAGATGCCGCTGGCCATTTCAGCCTGCCATCTTATCAGATTTCACTTGAGTCTCATCCACGAACGCGATACACCTCGCCATGCCAGCGACCCCCGAGGAATTGGAAGAAGTCATCCGGAATTCATTCCGCGTATCGCATCTAGAAATCGAAGATCAGTCGAGTGGCTGCGGCGCAAGCTATGCCATCGTACTCGTGAGCGAAGTGCGTGTGTCGTCTTTCCGTTCGTTTAGACGAGATCCGTGATGGAGCTCCGTTTGACAGGATTTTGAAGGCAAATTTAGTCTCGCGAGACACAGAATGGGTTCGTACACGATGTTGTTCTCGTCAGGTCCTGATCACACACGCACACACTTTCTCTCACAGTCAACGAGGCTTTGAAAGAGCAAATATCTCAGATGCATGCATTTTCTCAGGTGAGACTGTTTCAAAGGCTCCTCTTGATTGGTTAGACCCCTCCGCGTCAGAAAACCTTCACTCCGAAACAGTACGAAGCGTATTTGGCCAAGGGGGATTAAACCCGCGTCGGAGCCATTGATTTAACCGGCGGAGAACTTTCAACGAGTGTCGGGTACTTACGGCGGGCTCTCGTCCATATATATGTTGCCTCTGAGATCCAGGCGTATTAGCATGTGACCGTCGCCGTGAGCAGGCCCGAACTCTGGTTCGCATTCTCGTTCAGTTTTGACAGTATTGAGTTCGATTGGATGTCAGTGCGTGCGATGCTTCCAGGCGAACCGGACCGTGACGACACCTAAGCCCATTGCCTACGAAAGTAAACCGCGATATTATTTGGGAGGCGGACTTATCGTTCCGCTGCCAGCGTTGTGTAAATGTCGAGAAGGCAGGCAACTCTCGCTTCGCCCGTATGCACGAGGTACGCCCAATCGACCCACGGGGTAATCAACTGTTTCGGGCTTTACGAGGTGGGTGAAGATCAGAATTGGGCCACTCATGACCTGAAGGACGCCAAGATTATGCCGCCGTTCAAGCACTATATCCGCGCCGTGTCCAAGTAGGTACACCTGAACTCGCAAATCTTCATCCAAAAAATTTTTTTCAGGTACGTTCAGGGGGACGGCTTCTGGGTACATGGTGATAGGGAGATACTTCGTCAGAATACGCGGCCCTCATGTCCCCACCAAGAGCGCAGGCAAGTTTGGGAAAACGAATACATATCCACTTGCACCGGTCGATACGGCCCATGCCTAAAAGTGCCCGGATATCAAGTATCGTATGCGTGTCCCAACCGGTATTGTTGTTCTTATCCTGTTCAGTATGGCCCCTGCGAGTGAGTTACGTGGCAGGTAAACAGCGTGTTATCGTTGACGTTGCAGTGCCCTACGCGTGGTTTTTGGGCGGTCCATGCAGCGCTAGTTTTGCTTTTTGAAACTCCGTCTCTTCACGCGCCAACTCCGGGTCCTCGAATAAGATTATGGTCCACGTAGCCTGTCCCTTACGACTCTTGATGTGGTACCTTGACCATTTCTCATCTCCGAGGCAGGTTTCATGATATGTATTAGCCGCCGCGAATACCACCGCATGCACGTGGAACGTCAAACAGCATCAAAGGTCCCGTGAACGCTGGATCAAAAGGATACCAAATTGATAGTCACCAGATCGTCTTACATCGTCAAAACCAATCCTACACGCTGATACGACCCTGAAATGAGATGTGGGGATGATGGGCAGGATCGCCTGGATACCCGCATCACTGACGGTGAATGTCCGGAATTGTTGGGAGTTTACTACGCCACACCACGCTGCGCGACTATGTGTTGCCTGTCGGCCAATGTCAATTTGCGGTGAGTGTGCGGTTGTATAGCAGTAAGAGCCCTCGACTGTCACTCGCAAGGACCTCATTAAAACAGTTGCGCCTAATAGTAGATCATTAAGTTGTCGTATGACAGGAGGTTGCGGCACGGCAAGTGACCCCATGAGAGGACACTTATCCGCCAACGTATTAACCCTCTAAGGGGAAGAACAGGCAGCGGTTCTTAGTGACAGAATTCATTGTTGCAACTGGGAGGACGTATCGCAAAAGGTCATACAGGACGGTGATGGAATTATCGTCAGCTTCACTGGACGTGCAGGAGTTCTGAGCACAGGATTTTGGAAGAATATCGTAATGCAAGTTCGTGCAACAAGCAACCCATTTCAAGTATTCAGCATGCGGCTTTTGCATTTCAGACAAGTGGAAGAAACAGTCAAGAAAGTTCGCTTATACAGGGGATAGTGTTGTACCAAAGAAAACCGTACTTTGGACCACCGTGGCCACGAAATCTTACAACAATATTACAGGAACCGCATGGAACAAGTGTAGCGAAATAGGGTCCACGCCCACTATACAATTGAGCGAATTCCAAAGATGCCTGTGGCAAGCTAATTGGGTAGGATCGGGCACTCCAAATCGTGGTATCAAGAGGTAGATGGGCATCGTGTCGAATTCTTGATGCACGCAGCAATATTGTTCGCCGCGTTCTCGCCCTCCAAGTATGCACCCTGCAAGAAACCTACGCCCCAGCGAGGTCAGTGGATGGTCGCGGAAGAGGGAGAGCAAAACGGACCGAAGTATTTGAGACTGGTACCTTCACCTGCAAACCAAAGGTGACCAGTTTACCGGGGCACGTAGTTCGTATGAGTGTTGAGGTCTGAAAGATGCTCCCCAGCTGGAGTACGAGCCGCGGAACAGGGGAGCTCTGCCCCAGACAGGTAGGAAGATATCGATTGGATCGGGGGCGTTGGGGTACATCCTCCGAAGAACCTCCATTACTTCCAGTTGTACTTGCGTCGTGTTCTTGTTGAGTTGCTCGAGATAATTCGCATAATCACCCTAAACCTTATGAGCTGAAGGGAACAGCTTGGCCAACGACATCTTACCGTCACGGTAACGAAAATGATCCCAGAGCCGGGGTAAATTCCCGGGTAGTCCAAACTCTGCCATACCGGATATCTCCCTTTCTGCTGGTCTGCATAAAGTCCTATCTCAGTGTCGAACCAGAATTTTTCCTCGAATTGTAAGAAAATCTTGGTGTACACCGGCTAGCTTAGACATCAGTAAAATGTCCCCTGGTGATTTCGTCTTCCTTACCATTTCTATGTTGCTAATAGCGACTCGTTTCCAGTCTGGGAGCGCGGGCTCGAAAGAGACGTCGGTGCCTTGCAACACGCCGACGCTGAACGTGACCAGCGCATGATCCGCAGTGAGAGTGTATCCACTTTCTGTCTGAACGGTCACTCCACTCTGGCTGTATTGAATAGTCTTCACGGTCTGGTTGAAGAGGACCTGACTCGTGTTGAGGAAGGTAGCAGCTTCCGCTTGCACAATACATGCAATGCCACGCGGATCCACGGACAGCATGTCCACATCCGAATAACCGACATCGGAATCAAAAGTGTAGTTGTAATTCTGTCCTCGTTTAGACACGAGAGGCTATAGAAACGAGTCCGTACTTACCCAAGCAGCGGCCAACGATGACGTTTGCGAGGCATCCTATCAGAATGGTCAATATCTCGTACACTCACGGCAGGTAACTCAACTGACCTGTGCATCTAAACTCCGATGCGACCGGTAGGCGTCAGTCTCAAAGGGACGGCAAAATCAAAGAGAATAATAACACTTGCATTCCTGAAATAGATATAAGTCCGGGATCTTCGTCAAAGATTAAGCACGCACATAATCAATCTGATAGTACTCGCAAGCCTCCTCTTGCGGCGTCTTGGGAGAGACGCCCATATAATTGTACGCTGATCTAAGGTCCAGATCAGTTTGGTTCTGCTGCCACCGCTGCCCTATTTTATATGGTGAGGATTTCATTAGAGCACTGGAATAATCTTTCATACCTGCAAGGGCTCTAGCGTTGTCAAACGCGGTCAACGACGCGTTGAACGTCGCGGAATAGTCGTTAGGCCCGTTATAATCGAAAAACGCTACAGAACAATCAACACGACACATGGAAATGATAGCATAAACGCCCAGCGTACTAATGTTCGTAAACAAATGACTCTCAACCATCTGCAAGCTGTGATTCTTCGCCAGAAGCCAGACGGGATTAGCGGGCCCACTGCCCGTTTGGGTTCCATGGATCCAGTTTGCGCCTTTTTCAATGACATATGATCCGTTAGTGCCGAATGTGGTCTGGGACATACGTCCCCCAAATACGTGTTTGGCTTCCACGATCACGTAGTCGGTGATCCCCTGTTGCTGAAGCGTACGGGCTGCTATGACGCCGGCCATACCACCACCAAGGATGAGGACCTTGGTGCTGTTTGGGGGAGCGCCGGCTTGCGTGAGGTTGGATTGACACTGAGTGGCATTGGCAGCTTGGGCAACTGCGCCAGTAAGAAGGCTTAAGAAGACAGCTGCAACGGAGACCCTAAACCGAGGCATAGCAAGGAAGAGAAGAGGGTATGCGATGGCAAGCATAATCAGTCTCTGCGTGGACCATTTTATAGGTTTTGTGAGCGACGACTGGCGCAGTTTACGAGATGTCAAGTAACTCGGACTTGCATGGAATAGCTCCTCGCTTGTCAGGATGCCATACTCGCAAAGTTTCGGAGCCTTGAGGCTTGCAGATTTAGGGGTGCTTGGATGAGAAGGCTGTTAGTTGGTGACAATATTGAATTGTATGCCGTATGCAACTTCTAGTTGGCAAAGCACGCCCCTGCCACGATCCCTGCCCACCTTTCACGTGAACCCAAGCGTACGTGAGCGGGTCATTCGGGTATTCCTGATCCTTTATGAGGATCCAGCCGTCCGATCGATCATGACCACGGTGCTGCCCCCAAGCTCAGTCTCTGCTTTAAATCATGACTTGACCTATCCAGACCCTCTCGGTCTGCATAGCTATAGAATTGCTCAAGGTCATCCACCGAGATCGATAAAACTTGATACTTACATTCATGGGCAAGCCAAAAAAAAAGATGCAAATAAGGTATGCCACGGCTGCCGATCAGCGTTGCGAAACGTTGCACTAATCATGGAAGCTTCCCCGCATGCTGTCAAACGTCAAATGAACTCCCCCGCGTACCGTGAAAGTGGGATTGTCACATGAGGCCACATGACGGTCGCCAATCATTAGATTCATGGTAGAATTGCCCCTTTTTGAGTTACGAATGGAAGGCTTGTAAGTAACAATTCTCGATGCGTTCCGTCTGGTTCCAAGTATCGAATGTGAGTTACCCACAATCTGCGCCTGTGCCGTGCAGCGTTCCGTTGGGCTATTGTGGCTGACGCGGGGCTCCAAGCCGGCACGGTGGAATTTGGTCCGCCAGACCCGCATACTGGAATGTTGCGTTATGCAAGGTCATACACTATACCAGATCCAACGTACTCTAGCCCGTAAATGCTTAGCGTGCCACAATAGTTTTTCCACCACCGTTCTCGACATTCCCGGGTCTAAAAAACAGCGAGTCCTTGCTTACCGTACATTTACAGCGAGACGGCAGCGCCACTCTCCGGATGCCGGACGCTGCGTGGGATGACCGTGACGTCAAATGGGCCCGTGCATCAGCTCAGATGCCCTCATAGACATTACCTCTGAGGCATAGTGTGCGACTTGGCATTCGCAGTAGACGAGAGTTTATCGATATTGTCACGGGCAGAAAACGGGTTGGTGTTTCATTTGGTCGACCTCGTGAACACGGCAGCCGTGGTACTCGGGTGTGGTTGTAGTAAGTCAGCGACTGTTGAGGGCAACTGCCGAGTTGTCAGTTGACGCCTTGCTTTGTTTTGCCCCGCGGTAATGTTGGTGTTACGCGAAGTCACTCGCACACGCTCTCTTCTGTCGCGGAGGCTCTTCTTTCATGACACGCCATTACTTGGGCACCGTAAAATATCTTCGTCGTCTTGCAGATTGCAGGATGCAGAGGCCAAGGCAGCTTCTGAAACACAAGGCATTGACACGTTGGATCGGTTGTTGCGGGTTGTCAGTGAGTGCGACTCACCAAAGGGCAGCAGTGATAGTCTCTAAACCCATCAAGGGGAGTGGTCCAACCCAGCCTACTATAGGTTTGTGATCTTTGATCTTTTTTCTGTCGCAAAGCAGAAAGAAGCTTATTGGCCCACGGTTAGTATCATGCCCTCGAGGAAGCCAGGGCCCTGGTCCGAAGCCCTCCTGACCGACACAACAAGCTCGGCGCCCTCGTCTGAAATCCCACCGCCTCCGCCCTCTCAGGAGTCAATGTCACCCAGGCGTATGCACGAAACCTACTCCCAAATTATCCTTCCCTTTGCTTCGTCGCCAGAGCTGTTCGAGCAGTATACGAATGCATCTGGTGGGTTGCGCACTGGTATGCTTATGGAGCACCTTGACTCGCTTGCTGGGTCAATCGCGTATAAGCATATGCTCGGCCCGATTGTGGAAACGTTGGGTCGCGTGCAAGAAAGAGGGTTTTATATTGTCACGGCTTCTGTCGAGAGGTGAGTTCATTGTCAATGGTCCGGTGCGCTAATTCATGGCGGGTAGGCTAGATATGCTTGCTCCCCTCTATCCTGTCAGGGATATATGTCTTAGTGGTCAGGTAATATACGCTGGTAAAAGCTCTATGGAGGTTGCCGTCAAAATGGAGGCACTCAATCCGAATAGAGGCGAGGAGACACTCATGCTTGGTGCGAACACATCCTTTTGCTTTCTGTGCTGGACTAAGTTGGTGGTACGTAGGTCGATTCTCTATGGTTTGCAGGGATGCCCGCATGCACAAGGCACGCCCAGTGAACCCACTGATAATCGATACTCCGGAGGAAGAGGTACTTTATAAGATGGGTGAAAGTCAGTCTTCGGCGACGCCCTTCCTATCTGTCTTTTCGTAGTATTGATGGCACGTAAAGGCTCGAAAAATCGGAGACAATACGCTGCCCTTCAGGCGCTCTCACGCGTCCCACCAAGCTCGGATGAAGCAGCGGATTTACATGCAACATATCTCAAGTATGGCCAAGAAGACGAGTCTTTGGTGCGAAGTGACAGGGTGTGGATGGGGGATACCTTGTTGGAAAAAACGATGCTAATGTTCCCTCAAGAACGCAAGTAAGTGAAACCACATACATGAGCGCCGAAGGCAATCTGCTACAATGCTTGCAGCGTTCACCAGAAAGTGTTTGGAGGTGAGTCGCTCCCGTGCGCATTCTAAGTAGTCTCATCATCCGTACTGCCTAGGATATTTGATGCGCCTCGCACATGAGGTAGGGAGTGCATCATTTTTACCGCTCTTCTAGCACAAACGTTTTGCATAACCATAGCTTGGCTTTGCAAATGCCTGTTTCTTCATGCGCTCACATGTCACTTTTCATTCATTGGACGGGATCTCATTCACGCAACCTGTTCCCATCGGATCAATTCTGCGTTTACGGTCGCAAATCCTTCATACAAGCCCACCGGGGGAACTTCCAGCTACTGTGGTATGTTGACACCTGCGTGATTTTCTATCTCAGTATTGATCGTGTTGTGTGCGTGGTAGCATGTCCGCGTCGTAGCTGGTGTAGTTAATGTGCAGACAGGGCATGAAGAAACTACGAATGATTTCCGGTTTACATGGGCCGGAGACGATGGCAAATCGACGCCGAGGATTATCGTTCCGAAAACATACCAAGGTAATTACTTAGTTCTTCAGTGTGTTCGTTAATGAGCAATGACAAATGACGATATTCTCATGTAGAGTCAATGTTGTGGCTGGAGGGTAAGAGAGCACTTGAGATGGGTGCACAGATTAGGGGCAACAGGATTCGGGCACTAGAAGGGGAACAATAATGGTGACCTAAGTTAGAGTTTGGTACGACGTTCCTCGGCCACAGGTAACGTTGATTTACCGATGATGGCATGCTTCCAGGTTCAAGCTGGTAATATATATGTACAACGTACCGTTTATATTGACTGTCAATTACTAACAGTAGATGTATGGAAGTCGTTGGAGGCTCAGAGTGGAGTGGCTCTTGTCAGCCAGCCTTCTCGAGTGCCTCTACAACGTGGTAGCTTAGTCAGGAGAAATATTATTGTCGTAGTACTGTAGCTGTGTCCTTATCTCAGGCAGGCTCCAATTGGAGCAAGCCAGTTAGGTGACTGACTTGTTCGCTGGATGTGGGAAGAAACATGGAGTACGCTTCCGATATACATACCTCAGAAAGGTTCGTTAAAGTGCTTCATGTTTGGGTACGGGCTCTGGGTTGACTCCCGGTTGCCACGATCGGCGGCCAATTTTATGGCATGGGTTGGGTGTGCCGCGTGCAGCCCGAAGGTCTGGCAGTAACGGCTATTTCTGGCCCACGTTGCTCCCTCCTTATCGCTTTCCGCTATCGGGATTCCTCGCATAAGCGGGCGCTTGCGCTCTGTGGATACATATGTGTGTGCAAGGTGTGTCGCACGAACAGCCCCCTGGAAGTTCCATATGGTGGTTTCTCTTTTGAACTGACCATGATTCGACCTAGTATCAGGACATCCCCGTCCAAGGAGGCGGTTGCGAACAGGGACGAAGCACTCCTCGCTCAGCTCGGTTACAAACAAGAGTTCAAACGTGCTTTCACGCCCTTGGAGGTGAGACAAGATTGATTTATTTCTTCTTCGACTTTGGAGGGTCAGTCCGATTAATGACGAGCGCAAGGTCTTCGGTATCTCTTTCAGCATCATTGGCCTTCTTCCGTCGATCGCGTAGGTTCTTGTCAGGTTCTCTTAGTGCGGCCGCGGCAAAGGTGTACACCAAAAATTTTTACAGGTCTGTCCTCGTCTATGCCTTGTCGAATGGTGGTGCTTCTTCTATGGTTTGGGGAGTACGTCCGCATTCTCGCAATCGCTCTCTGGATAATACAATATGCTCATCCTTCTCACTTTCATAGTGGGTCGTAGGGAGCCTCTTCATTCTTTCGGTTGGTCTGTCCATGGCCGAGTTGGGTTCCGCAGCACCTACATCTGAGGGCGTAAGTTTTTTTCATTGTGCACAGCCTCAAATGGGGCGCGATGTGTTAATGGTCGTTTGATCTAGCTCTATTATTGGGCTCACTCACTCTCCTCCCCTCGCTGGAGGAACTTACTCTCTTGGATCGTTGGCTGTGTGTCCGGTCTTTGTATCGATGACCTCTTGCTCATTGTCCTTTTAACAGATGCGAATACAGTGGGTTCTATCGCGTCGCTCGGTAAGTGGTGCCCAAGACTATCTTCGGAAGCCGTCTACACTGGCTTACCGCGATTGTACCATTCGACGTATTCTGGGGTCCTATAACAACAAGCTTCAATTGACTGGGGTTGTGCCATTCAAGTCGCTGCCGCTGCAAGCATTGGGTCAGGGCAAACCTTCATCGCCACCAATGCTCAGCTCTTGTATGTCATCTTATTTGTCTTACTACTCATGGTGCTGATCACCGATATTATGACATCAGCGGTATCTATATTGCACTACTCCTCTCGCACGCTGTCGTGTGCTGTCTTGGAACTGCTGTCCTTGCGCGACTCCAATCGGCCTATGTTTTGATTAATATCGTGTTAGTGTTACCTCATTTTTTGGGAGTCGCCACTCGATCGGCGAGCAATGGTGTTAACTTGAATTGTTAAAGACTTTGCATTGTGGTTATTATCGTACTTCCAGCCGCGACACCGAAAGAGTACATCAACAGTGCCAGTTATGCCCTCGCTAACTTCACAAACTGTATGTATCTCCCTCTCTTGTTGGGGGGTGAAAGCACAACTAACTGGACGGCTTTAGTGAATGGTTGGCCAAACGGCTTTGCCTTTATCCTCTCATTGGTTGCACCGCTTTGGACGATATGTGCGTATATACCGTGTAATGCACTGTTTTCGACTGATGGGTGTCATGCACGGAAGGCTCATTTGATTCTGCTGTACACATTAGTGAGGAGGCCTCAAACGCGGCTACCGCCGTTCCATGGGCAATTGTATGTTTCTTTCTCCGACTTTCCTGCGGGTTCCTAAACACTCGATGTTGATAGGTCAGCTCCATCACTATTGCCGGTATCCTGGGACTGGGTGTGTACAGTATAAACATCTGCCGTCATGACAGGACCCAACGCGCCTAACATGCAAGCTGCCCCATTCTAGCCGTTAACATTGCCCTTGCTTTCTGCATGGACACGGATGTTGAATACACGCTCAACAGTCCTATCGGGCAACCAATGGCCCAAATCTTTTTTAATAGTTTCGGGGAGAAGGCCACGCTTGCCCTGTGGTCGTTTGTGGTGATTGCACAGTACGTACGTTCACTTCTTAAACTTCCCTTCTTATCTTACGAGTCACCACCCTCCCAAGGTACATGATGGGTTCCAGCATGGTGAACTCCCTGTCTGTGTTTTGGTGGTGATCGAGTTTTGACGCATTTCTTATCAGCTTCTCGCCGCCTCCCGTCAAACCTTTGCGTTCGCTCGTGACGGTGCTCTTCCACTTTCGAGCATCCTCTACCGCATAAACAGTTTCACTGGCACGCCCGTCAACACAGTCTGGTTTGTAGTTGTCATGGCAGCACTATTGGGCCTGCTTGCATTTGCCGGCACGGGAGCCATCGACGCTATCTTTACCATGTCGATTACTGCGCTCTACGTTGCATATGCGATACCTATATTTGCCCGGTTCGCATTCGACAATAATTTCAAACCAGGACCTTTCAATCTTGGCTTCTTCGTGAGTCACCGTTCTGACAGCATGCTGCTGGTTCTATCATACACCGTAACTGATGAACACCCATGGATGGTCTTTTTTCATACAGAGCTTGCCGATAGGTATCACAGCGATAGCGTTCATGGCTTTCATGATTATCGTTTTCTCCTTCCCTACGACTCCTACCACCGACGCCGCGAGCATGAATTATGCGATTGTGGTCCTTGGATGTGTATTGCCACTGTCTCTTGCATGGTACTACTGCCCGGTGTATGGTGGCATACATTGGTTCACGGGCCCGGTGCCCAACATTGACGCCGATAGGATTGATGGGACGCGTCATGAAGATTCTGTGTCCGTAGAGAAAAAAGCGGAGGGAGCTGTCAGTGTGATGAGGGTATAAGCAACTTGAGGCAAGCTCTATTCTCCAGTAGTAATTTACCTCTAGTCACGTCTACATGCAGTGTGTATTAGATCTTCGTACCTTGGTCGTCGATTCATAACAGAAAGATACCAGAAATCAAAACATGATATCGAACCAGTATGCGGTGGTCGGGTCATTCTTTGAGCCTGGCTTACTTTAGGCCTATTCGCAGTCAGACCATTCAAACGGAAACTATCCCTTACGGAGGAACCGTCCTTCTCTCTGACAGGCTCCTCAGGGAAAAGCCCAAGAATGGCATCGAGCTGGGGTCGAACAAACAACCGTGACTCACCTGCGTTGGATCGATCTGAGAAAGGGAGTGACCTATGCATACCTCGACAAGGGATGGCTCTATTTTACACGCAGACTGTTGCATTGCGAGCGGACCTCGCTGCGAACCCCGGTGCCGTTTGTTTACGACCCGTCCACAACATCTCCGTTGCTATCTAGCTCCCAATGGACATTCACAATTACTACTGCGGTACAGCGTGCTGCAAGGCTGGGAATCGTGGGGATCTTCATGCTGTATCGCAAGGTCTTGAGACCCTGCAGACCCTGACCACCGTGTTGCAAACTATGACCGTGACTGATTCTTTGATTTTGGATATGCCGCCCAGCGAAAACTTAGTGATCATGACGTACATATGTAGGTGGGGTTCCTACAAAGAGTACCGGGATGATTCTAGTCGGAGTGCTGCCCCTGCGGTAGTGCCGCTGTCTGTAATTTGTACACTGTCAACTCAGTGGTCCACGCTTCAAGCTTCAAGAGCGATTACCACAATTGTAGAACGTGCGCACTTCCTCGCGTCGACAACGACTCTCTGCGTAACTTTGTGTGTCGACACGCGGCGGGTCAGCGGCGACGCCGTTGTAAATCTGAAACAGAGTTCTTGAACTTTTCTACTGCCCCTTGTTCTCCGCTGGCTGGCAGGTCGAGCGCCCGCTAAGTTTAGAATACTTTTGGCTTCTCGAAACTGGCGCCGCTCAGCATTGACCTCAACAGCACTCTTGTAAGACTTGCGACCAGCAACCAGCATCAGTCTTCCATTTTCCTTTCGTCCTAGCTCATCACGTGGGAGAATCCTCTGTGGGCCCGGATACATAGACAGTATGTGTGACAAGCTGTTAACGGGTTGAACGTTACATTGACTTCTTAGGAAGATGAAGTTATTAGATGTGAAAGCCGTTCTAGACCGGGAAATCAGCATCCAACAAAGTGATCCCGAACGTGAAGTCCTAAAGGAGCTGGATGCCGGAGCTACTCAATATGCCATACTGTCACATCGCTGGGGTACTGAGGTCAGTTACAAAGAGATGACTGGGCTGATGAGGATGGAGGAACGGAAGAGAGACGAAGTCAGGCAGCGCACCGGTTACCAGAAGATTATCGAGAGTTGCAAGCAAGCCCTGAAGGATGACTACAAGTGGTTGTGGATCGACACCTGTTGTATCGACAAGCGGAGCAGTTCGGAATTGTCAGAAGCCATTAACTCGATGTATCGGTGGTACCAAAATGCACAGGTGTGCTATGCGTACCTCAGTGACGTCGACGAGCGGACTTTCCCCACCGAACAAGATAACAGCAAGTTTGACAAGTCCAACGGCTGGCCGGAATGGTTCACGCGGGGTTGGGCACTGCAGGAACTCATCGCACCGAAGCAAGTCGAATTCTTCAACAAGGACTGGGTGTTCATTGGCAACAAGCAGCGCTTTGCCCCCACGTTGCAGACAATTACGGGAATCCCGCGCGAAGTGTTGGCGGGTGGTCTGGCTGGGAAGCGTCTCAGTGTCGCACAAATCATGTCCTGGGCTGCCAACCGGAAGACGACGCGCGTAGAAGACCGGGCGTACTCGCTGATGGGGTTGTTTGGAGTGAACATGCCGATGCTGTACGGCGAAGGGAAAAAGGCATTCCAGAGGTTACAATTAGAAATCATCCGGGAATACAGTGACCAGAGCATATTCGCATGGAAGCCACAGATGCCGCGCACAGGCAGTGTCCTGGCAGAGGATCCGAGCGACTTTCGGGATTGTGGCAACATCAAGAAGCTAGAACCCAACGAATTCATCGGCAGACTAGTAGAGGAGTACATCGAACGGAAGGGCCTCAACGACTCATCGTGCAGCGACGTCGACAGTCGGGCACAACACCAGCACAAACTCGCGGCGTTGCGTGGCGCAGTGGACTCCCAGCAATTTCACACATTCACGGTCAGCAATGCAGGTATCCAAGTGCTTCTGCCCGTCGTCCGCTCTCGTGATTCTTCGTCTCATTTCAGGGCCATATTGGCATGTACTCCTGGCTGGGGTCTGGTCACCATTGATTCGGTATCCTCTGGGCGCAGCTTTGCCAGGACTTCAATCGACTCTTTGTTGCCTGCAACATATCCGGAGTTCAAGACGCTCCACCTCGTTTATCATCAGGACACCAATGAGATGCGCCGCGAGTTTGCACTCGACGATAAGTATGCCTCATACCATGGATTCACCCGCCGTGGTACCTACCCGCGTGAATTTACCGGCAATACTATTACACTCTCATCTCTTGCCGACGATCTCATTGTCATAGTTTATGCGAGCCACGATGCTACGTCTTGCTTTGCAATTGGCCTCGGATACTACCTTGGCCAAGAATGGGTGCACGTTGATTATGACGGATGCTTCCCAACTCGAGAGAACTGGACAGACCTTGGCAGGGGTGTATATGATCGAATGTGGGAGGCACGCGCAAAACATGTTCAGGGCATGCCCGATCATGATCACTCATATGTACACCGCAACGACCACTTTATTAAACATGCCCATCTTCCTCGATCGATCTGGGCTGCCAGGGTAGTCTGGGGTAGGTGGGAGGCGGGAAACTCCAAGGTCATAGTCGACGTCAAGCAATGTCCTGGTTGCTGTCATGGGCCATGCAGATGGACGACTACATCTGTTGGTACTTTCTCTCCCACGTGTATGCAGAGCTAACCGTTTGTGTTACATCAGAATGACCAGACTGGCCTCGGTATGCCGGGGCTTATGGACACGGTCTCTGGGTCATACTTGCTGAAGTTGGATGGGCGGTTGGCCAAAGTTAACAAGTGTTTTGGTCAACGGATTGTGGTGAGTCACCCATTGCATCTTCACGTTGTGTTGCGCTTCACGTGGACAGTTGGGCGATTATGGTGACTATTTCGATGACGTTCTTATACGCACTGGAAATATATATGAGGATATGCGGGCCGCTGGCATTGATCCCGGTGACTCTTATTGCCCCACGGTCTCCAGCGTCTCCAGTTTAAACCTCAGAAGGCGAATGGATTGGGTGAAGAATCAGGTTGCTTTCGCTGTGGAATATAATTATACTAGCAAAAAATACCTGGCCCTGCATCAACCAAAGGCCGTCTCGCTTTCTGCCAACGAACACATTTCGCTGCTATTGAAAGACTTATCTACTCATCTTGCAGGAAAACACCTGGTGACGACCGTCATACAATGCCCAGATTTCTATACGGTTAATGAGGATGGTAAACGAAGGAACTCAGGCGATTGTGAGTTTACCGCAAATGATCTTGCACCGCTCACTTGACTTTATTAGACTCGGCACGAGACAGAGGTAATCACTCTACCGAAGCAGGGATTTTGACTCCGCTTTGCATCATCGCACGCCCGCACTTTTGGAGTATAGAACCGCTCTGTAAACGGAGAAAGGATCGATTCAAGAGCATTCGGTAAGCTCGTGGGACCCTCCGTGGGGTATGGCATTACTGATACTGTGTTTGGGGATCCAGGGAGAAGTTTTACGCACTCTTGGACATGGTACCATGCATTATCACCCTTATGGCTCGTCCACACTACTGATTACACTATCTGCAGCACCGACCCACGGGAACCGAACCGTACAACTTTACTGTGCGTCAGACAACTACGCTGCGAACACAAATATTCCCTTACAATGGTACTAGAGCAGACAGAAGAAAGATACGGCGATTAAGTTCTTTGCAGACTTGTTCGGTCTCAAGCATGCGCAGAATTTTGTGTGTAGTCCTTTTTCCAATACCTCGTCTCACTCACATCTCTTTATTCAACATAGATTGGCAGGATTACATTCTTCGCAAGGTTCCCCTCGATGATGAAAACCAGTTCAGTCAGTGATGTACTATCTGTAGGTGCTACGGAAGGTTGATCTGTCACTCTATGTTCGTCTGCAGACTGATATTGCAGCTTCAGAGGATGGTTTACGAGTACGCCCACCTAAGTTGCCGTGTGCCAATTCAGTAATAAGATGCTAACCCGTTTAAGGGTGGCCGGCAATTCACTACTGCAGAGTCGGATTCACGCCTTGAAGCAGTGTTACCTCTGCTGCACAACCGGTGCCAAATTCTTTGTAAAGAGTATGATTCGCCGCGTCGACATGCTGATGAAAGACAAAGACTGGAGGACGAGATCAAGTCCATATCACAAACTCTGGGTGCTGATGTAAGCGTTTCTAACTTGCTATTCACAGAGTGGGAGCTAAACCTAACACCAAAAGCTACTCGAACACATTGTGATTACCGCCCGCGATACATACCATGGACGTGTGTGGTCGTGAGTACTTCCTTGAGCTCGGATCATTTCCTCACTCTGTGACTCATTGTGCTCCAGTAGCAAGCCAACTGGCCAACCGAGCCACGTGAAGTATGACAGGTTGGTCCTCTATCTACTTATGTTCAACAGTTCATTTCCTAATCACCATATGTAGGCAACTCAACACTCCTTCCTTAGTTCAAGACATAAAGGCGCTCCAAGTGAAACTCGATGCAACAAAGGGTGAGGACGAACAACGAGCATTGGAGGAAGACATCACAGGAAAGGCAAGGGCAGTATCCACTGATTACTTTTTGACGCTTAGGATGGTCCGTCCACTTATAGATCCTGTGGCTCTTTTGGTGTGGGATTTGCGCAGAAGTGGATGAACTGTCACCAAAAGTAATCCCACTCTTCCGTTTCCTTAGGTGTCATTTAATATGGTTCAGGTTGTGAATTACCTTTTGAGACGAGGAAGTACAGAGGTCAGTGGCATCACATAGCCGAGTGTTATTGTAATCGTCGTCAGCAGGGTTTGTGGAACATGTACTTGCTCGTGGAGTCCACAACGCGTTCGCACCCAGGAGATGACCAAGTCCATTTGCAGCGGTACGCGATACGTGTCTCTGGCATAAGGTAAAACTACGAATTACTGAATATGTATTTTTTTAGGATCATGTTTGATGCTGGAACGGGCACATCGAAACATGATTTGTGGCTTGCTGCTCAAACAGCAGAGCAAGCCAAGTGGCTAGATACGGCTAGACACACCCCCGTTATCGACACCCGGTCGGGTACTACTCGGCCACACCAGTAATTTAGCAAAAAGTATGTTCTTCGTCCAGATAAATTCAACTCGTGGGTGACAATCGCGATACTATAAGATATAGCCAATACACGCCGGCTGCGGCTCCTCGATATGGCGCGTCTCCTTGTTGGATACGGTAATTGTACTGGTAGAATAGGTCATGGTGCTATGAGATGTAGCCTTTCGTATGAAAAAAATGATGGGATCGGTGTGTAAGCACTCTGGACGAGCGATATTATCCAGGTGGTAGCATGGCTCTAGTGATGGCTAGATGTGATGAAATGTATGCTCTATAGTGATCTTCGTTCCTCAAGTAAGACGTACTCGTGAGTCTGTTCAGTCGGGTAAATGTGATATACATAATCATAAGTATACTCTGCCGCGTTCACGCGAAGACCGCCGTTGTTTCATGCATACCTAATACCTATAGCCTAATCGACTTCCTCCAAGTCCTCTAAATCAACACCTTCAGGAAAATCGAAACCGGCAGCATGAAGCAATGTAGCGAACTTAAGAGGAGTCGCACTCAATTGACCTGTCGGTATCCCGTGCGAAACGAAAAAGGACGTACCTGAACGTTTGAACCTCCAAGATCGAGCGGACCAGGTTCGAGTCGTATCCTGATTTGTTGCTGAGGTCCCCTGCCGCGACACGTTTACACGGATCTTCAGAAGGCTACAGGTGCTACTCACCACTCTGGTGGTACATAGGGTCAGCGACTAAAAGCGTTAGTCAGTTAACCCAGACAAAGTGCCGACATGGACTCAGAATATCACTTGGACCCGTCACGCGAGTGTTCATATTCACATGCAAGGATTGAAAAGGGCGCGGTATCTTTCCTGATGATCACCGCAATAGGCAGTGGTCAACCTAACTGTGAGTTCAGGACTGTAAATGGCAGATATGTTAGCAACTAGCTGTGCCACCCCATGGGTCCCGATACTATACCGAGAAAGAAAGAAAGACAAAGATGTAAGCCTATACAAGAGAGTTGGGGTTACAAAGGCTGACGCCTACAATTGCGGTAGACGTAGTTGAGGAGGTTCTTCGGGGGCACGACTCGATACGCAAGCGCACCTCCCTGGATCATGAGAGTGATATCGGCACCCTTCCCCTGTAGTTTCCCTTTGCGAAGCATCACCCGAAGTGTGAATCATCGACGAAAGCGTAGTTTGGAGAAGACATAGCATACTGACATATGCTGAAGGAATCAACGGTGTCTATAAAAGTTCCTATTCCAATGATGTTGAATGAACCACACGAATCATACTGTCTGGCGATAAGTACGGTATTAAAATCCTTCGTCTTAACTTAGCACCATGCCGACCGTAGTTCAACGTCAGAAAGTTACGCCATGGACCCCATATTGACGCGGAGATGTACCAAACGTCACTGGGTGCCAAACCCTCTAAGAACTGCGTGAAGCTTCACGCGCGCCCGCGTACTCAAACTATGTCTTCGACCACTCGACAACGATCCTCGAGCCAGGGTGGAATGAATGTCTAGATAAAATGCCTGAAGGCCTGATGTTCCGTCTTTGTTGGTAAGGTATCAGATGTCCTTGCGCGTCCGTTCCACAGAGATTCCGTTGACAATACCTGCGACAAGAGCGTCTAAACGGGGAGAAACGGGAATATCACGAAGCCGTTCATTTGCGGCATCTGAAATGGGGAGGTACGATGGAGGAGATGCAAGGACAGGCGAAGCTTTCCAGAGTCGAGGCAATCGGGTAGACAGTATACATATGTACGGCACGCTGGTCGGAGACCGCGACAATATCATAGTTGGTGTGGTCATGATAGACAAGAGAAGGCGCGCCAAGCTTCTCGCCTTCAAACAGGATGGTTTGTCCGTCCGGGGCTTCTCAGAGACCAACCAGTCCTCGATATCGGTGACTTCAGCTTCGCACACCTCAGTCGAAGTTGACCTAGCGGATGGTCTACGCGTGGGAATCAAGCTGGGTGGCTCCGGGGTTTTTGGTGCAGATACTGGCGAGTGCATTTCGCGCTATGATCTGCCCAAGCTGCTCGTGGCTATTTTTCATAACTGCGACGTGCTCTACCGATGTGCGAGTCGTACAGATGACCGCAATAAGTTCAGCCCCGAGGTAACCTCTCTCGATCTATCTATCTACAGATGCATCGTCCCATAGCATCAGTGAATGGGATTTTAGTCAGAACCAGTCACAAACCAGTTTGTGACCAGTCCTGACCAATCGCCAGTTCCCCACATTATTGTTAAGAGCAGCGCACTACTTCAGAGTACATACATGGTACGTATGTCCACGACTTCAACTTCATTACATATCTTGCGAGTTACCGCTCTCCTAGGGTACATGATGGGTTCTAGCATGGTGAACTTCCCTGCCTGCATTTTGATAGTGATCGAGTTTTGACGCATTTCTTATCAACTTCTCTTTGCATGCGCTCGTGACGGTGCTCTTCTACTTTCGAGTATCCTCTATCGGATAAACAACTTTACTGGCATGCCTGTCAACACAGTCTGGTTTGTAATTGTCATGGCAGGGCTATTGGGCCTGCTCGTATTTGCCGGCGCGGGAGCTATCGACGCTATCTTTACCATGTCGATTACGGTGCTTTACGTTGCATATGCGAGACCCATGTTTGCCTGGTTCGCATTCGACAATGATTTCCATGGAAAGCGGGACACGCGCGCCACATAATTTTTAAAGCCAGACTACTTTTGCCCGAAGTCATTACTACTTTTGGAAAACGATGTCCGGCGAGACCCCAATCACCACTTTTGCCTATGTCCGAATGTCCGATTGCAAGTTGCAAATGATTGTAAGTCCAAATGCCTGAAGGTAAAATCATGAAACTCAGAAGTTCAAATGACCAAAGTCCAAACAGCTGAAGATAAAAACACTTAGGTCGCTATGTCCCAACACAAATTCACAAAAATGATATGTTCATGTGGCATAATGTCATATGAGAAAAACATGGTAGCAAAAATCATATGCTCAAATGACCTAAGTCCAAGTGCCGAACTAACAAATGAGCACTACTGCGTAAGACAAACATGGAAGTTGATATGTCCCAACAGATATTTACAAACGTTAGTTTGTAGTTTTACCTCAGTACAGCATTGTGGAGATCTATGAGTTGCAGCAAAAAATAGGCTTCGTTGGCAGACATACCCTGCCCAGCAAGATATGAGGTGAGATCTTTGTTGCTACATGCATGGCTGTGTGCCTGGATAATATGCTCGACATCCTCACTGCCATATGCATGGGTTGCAAGGTAGCAAGCCACCAACTTACCAAGTGGGCAAGCAAGGTGTCGGATGTGTCTAGTCGATGTTGGATGATAATTGCTGGAGATGACACCACACAAATTATGAATGTGACTGTAAATGATAGGGGAGATTGTGGCCTCTGAGCTAGGAGGGCTGGTCAAGGACAGAATGGGGGAGCCCTGAGAGATGGATGAGGTGAAAAATGATGAGCCCCAGGAGGGTGAGGAAGCATGGGAAGGTGTAGGTGTGGTTTGTGGAGAATGAGGCGAAACCATTAGTGAATGATGGAGTTGTTCCACCAAAGAATTGGGCCCATGATCAGTACCTATCTCATTGTATGTCAACACAGGCAGCATGCATTGCAGGACTCCTTTGACTATTGTGAAAGCTAATGCTGTCCAAAATGAAGTGGTTTGCCTGCATATATGGTATCTGAATGACCCCTTGGCACATGCTGCACTCTTGCTGCACCAAGTCAAGCTTAAACTACATAGTATCAGAGTAGGGACTTATGCTGTGTGATGGATACCAGGGGGTGAACTGATGACAATCGCATAAAAGCCAGCTTCATCCTCAAGTAATGTCCATATGGATGGAATGTCGAATGCTGCAAGTATCTGTGCATGGTCAGTGCCTGGTGGGAGTGAATCTACAATGGGTTGAAGAGTCCTTGCAACACGCCCAGCCTCAGCACTTGTTTTACATTGAATTGCGAGGAGGTAGCACTGGTGTCTGATGGCCACAAGCAATGAATGAACTACATATGTATTGTACTTCAGCACTCGAATTTAAAGTCAGGTTTGGCTCACCTACCAGTCCTCAGACCTGTAAACACTGGCACTACTGTCATGACCAACAACAACCCAGTAATTTTCTGCATTGGCCATGGGGTCAATGAGGGCCAGCAGCTCGCCATCACCCCACTTTATATATGAGAGCAGACTGAGCATTTCAGGAAAGGAGTTGGGTAAGAACGAGAGCACGTACATACTGAGGTACTCTCAAGAAAGTTAGCCTCTTTCTGTATGAGAACATTGGCACTATTATACTCCTGTGGTTGATTTTGCTAATCTAAGAAGCACACCTCATGGGCTATACATGCTGTGTGAATTCTTGATCTTGTCCCCCTTTGTATGTAAATGTGCTGAAGTCTACCAGTCTATCAGCATTGCATGCTACATGAGTTTCCATATGTCTGATCAAAATATTGAATGAGCATGATAATCAATTGCATAGATGAAACTAACTATGAGTCCCAAGCAGTTAAGCTGGACATTCGATGAAGGAGTCCAAAACAAAGATCTATCTACAGTACTATGTTCATAAAATGGCATTGACATCCTCCTCATCTGCCTCATCATCCTCATCCTCTGAAGAGAAATGAACCACTAGGAGTGTGGGGGCAGTGTCAATGTCATTTGGGATATCGGGCTTGTCATGATTGAATGCTTCCATTGCCTGTAAATGGTTGGCCTCTGAAATGAAATGTGATCAGATAGAAAGGAAGTTAAACAAACTAGAAATCACTTAAGAAGGCCCAACCCATTCACAACACTGCCCATGTAACCCTCTGTCTCATGAAGATCCTGAAGGCTGGGCAGGAGATTCACTTCTTCAGCATCCTCTGTAACATGGTCTTTGGTCATCACCAGAATGGTGGGCACATCTGTGCAGTGCTGCATTAGATTGAGGATATCATGATAGACGTTCCACATGGAAGTGCATCCAATGGAGGGATGGCCCAACTGGAGGTAACATTCCTCGATGAACATGTTGAGAGAATGTGGCACAAGGTCAAAGATGACATGGTTAGGATTGATATAGAGGCATCGCACTTGTTTGATGGCAGTGGGGGAAACCATTACCTAGCATGCCATGCAAATAGGCTAACATCGAGACATCAGTTAAGCAGAGGAGTGTACTTACTTTGGAATCCAATGCTCCGTAGTTTTCTGCACAGGTGTATATTAGTTCTGGGATCCTGTGAGGTAACACCTTTACCAAGGGGTTATCAATGCATGCAACAATATTTACTCACTGACAGATGTACCTTCCTTTTGTTGCAGCACTTTTGGCTGTTGTTGACATGGTCTTGATAACTGTTTAGCTCGACTTGGAGCCAGGGTATAAATACCCAGCGAAAGACCATGCTGCAGAGAGAATCACATCCAGTACTTGCAAGGAAATGTATGTGTCATACTTACAGCTGTAACGTGTTGTTGGGATCATACCAGCCAGCATCTACACCTGTGTCAAGAAGTGATTTGAAACCTGGGGAAAAATGATGGTGAAGTTGTGACCAGGCAATTTTGGGCTTGATGTTCTTCTTTGTATGCATCCACTGATGTTGGACATAGCCCTCCAGGGTTGGGTCATGCATCTGATGCAGTAAGGTCTGTGCATTTGCAAGCACAAAGTTTTCTGTGCCAGGATTGCTCTGCATGATCATGGGAATGTCTAATGGTGGGTGAGCTATGGCCAAAAAAAAAATAGAAAGATACATGAGGAACTTACAGCCAAATTCTTTCACAGTATCAAGGAAATAAGAGAGTATCAGCTGCAGATTGCAATTGGAATGCCAAACTCTTGTCCAGAGGATCTGCCCTGAAGAGGGCTCAATACCAGTATGCAATGCAAGACCAAAATGCAGCCATTTGTCATGCTGGTCTATGGCCCATATATCATTTACACTGGCTGCCCAAAAGTGGTGATGTTGCAAGTGATTGACTTTGTGTTGCCTCAGTAGCTGGGGTTCATAGGTAATAAAATATTCCCACATCACACTCCTACATGTAAAGTTTTAGTCAGGGTTTTTGCATGCATAGTACTTGCTCACCTCGAGACAGCCATCCCATGCTCATGAAATAGCAACCCAATCATCTCATGTAGCCCAGCATCTGGGTACATCCTCTGCATCTCGACCATGATGTCTTGAATGCTCTTGCAGGTGTGCCCTTGCTGGCAGGTGTGAAGAAGTCCTAGTTGCTTTCGGATTGCTTGAAGCTTGGTCAGACTGTCAAGGTAGCAAGTTACAAGTTACACCATCCCAAGAATGTATGTGAACTCACCCAATGCCATAAACACTCATGTTGATATGTTTGCAAATTTCGGCCAGGATCTCTGTATCCATCTGGCGAGCTTTCCACAGTCGCCTGATGTGGGGCTCAATTTGGTCAAGGGGTGCTGCATTGAATCATAGGTAATCAATAATCATCTATATCATATCAGAGCGAGTGTTAGTACATACGAGTGGGTTTATTCTGATTCTTTGGACGCAAAGACATGGACCTAGATGTTGTACCCTGAAGAGCTGCACAATAGTGAACTTGCTGCAATTCTTAAGTCAACTGATGTACTGAAGTGCATTTTCCACATGTGTACACATTGCCAGTACTACAGATGTGTACAAGCCATTGCGATTGCAAGCATTGCAGGCATGTGTATAGTTAACCGACTGCTTATGTTCTGTCTTTGACCACCACCTCTCCGCAACGAGCACATTGCTGTGCACTCACTTCCTGATGCTGCTTCATTCCTATTTCTCATGTCCTGCACTTGTCTGATGCTCGACATATCAAGTTCCTGGCCTACTCTTTCCAGTCATCCAAGACTATCTGCTTGTCAGATGCCTCAATGCTACCTTCTATGTTGGATTCTTCTATGCTATGATGGCCAATCGTGTTCCTCCCAAACCTGCAGGTAGGCATCCAGATCCATCAGCCATATGCAATACTCAAGGACGGTGCTAAGCTTTCTGTTTGTAAGTACGATGTTCAGGTACTTAAGCTGTCTACCACTGTTCTTCAATATACACCCACCTCGTTGCTCTTCTACTATGCAAGCACATGTTGGAGACCTCTTCATGCAGTTTATGGAGGATGCTTTCACAAAAGAAGACAGGATTTGCCAGCAGTCCAGGTGTCAGGCTCAGATACACAAAGGTGAACCCTGCCACTATGTTGCGGCCTATGATCCTGCCCAGCCTGGAAAGTTTGTCTGTGAAACATGCTATAGATGGTACAGGAACAAGCCTGCCACCATGGCTCAAGCACAGAACATGCATGGTATGTATGTTTTGTTCTGTACAACCAACTTGAACTCAAGTATCTGGTGTTACCTGATCCAAAGTACATATGCCAATCTATAAGTGTGGCACAGTCACGAGGTAGGTCCACTCTGAATTATCAGAACTACTGCCAGACTCATCTTATCTGCAGCTTTGGTGAACCCCCTGCCTGTCGTGGCCATGTCAAGTATTGCTCCTAACTCCTGCAATTTATCTGAACCGATGCCTCCCCCACCATTACCAGCCACATGACACAAGGTCACTCCAGAATATTGGCCTTCACCATCTGCCTACTTGACACCCACTCCAAGTGGTGGACCAAGCATCCATGTGCCATCCACTTGGCAGAAGACCCTGCAGCCACTGCCACCAGGCTCTTCCAGTTACAGTGCACAGCATAGGCACTATGCAGCTCAACGTGAATGCTGGGGATGGATGGCTCATAACCCACCACCTGCAGAGACCATCTCATTAGAGATATTGGTGGTGTTCAAAGCTGGGGGAAAAAAGAATCTGCGAGCAAACAACATCAGTGTACATTTTACTTCGGTCAAGATACACTACAGATAGCATTAATCAAGTTTGATAGAGCATCTGTGAGGGGCTGAAAGACATTGACATGCTGAGTACTGTGCCCCAGCTTGCAGCTATAGCACTGGTGACATTGATACCATGCATCAAGGCTTACTGCCCACAGTTTCACTGGTGAGAGGATGAGTTCATTGTCCATGACAGCAAGTGGGTTGTCCTCGCCAGACATTCCAGCCCACAGGGATATTTCTACAATGACTGTCTTCATGCCAGCAACTGAAAAGGGTCAAAGGCTATAGTTTTCAAATTGAAGCAGTTCATCCTATTCATTGTCATGCCTGCAAGTCAGTGGTCAGAATTCGAAAGGTTCCAGGAGAAACTCCAGTCTAGCCTGCCTGTGCATTCACTGCAGATGTCTCAGGCCAACTCACATGCCTCATCCCCCCCTTGTTCCTTCATCTCAACACCAGCTGTAACTCAGCATGCAATAACTTCTGAACCATCCACTTCCCCACTTTTCTCCAAGGAAATTGTTTCTATGGCATCAAGTAGCATTTTTGATTGCCCAATATCACAAGATGCTATATATTATTGCAACAGAAATAAGGTAGGTATAGTCATAGTATAAATACAACCCTGATCCTCGGGCTCTGTCTCCAAGCCGTCTAAGTGCCCTCTGAGGCCTCGTGCCTCGATTGACCATAAAAGTCTATCCTTGTAGGTGACCCAGTTCATGCCATCTGCTGCAAGCTTCAGCACCTTCAAAATTTCATCTCCAAGTTTAGTTTCGAAGGACATCCTTGTAGTTCTGCTTTTGGTAGTCTTCTGTAGTTCTTCTCTCGGGTGCAGTTAGAGCTTGGTGTCATGCACCAAAGGTGTTTGGCAATGTGAGCATGGAGTCTTGCTGAATAAGGGAGATTGAGGAATGTGGCCTAATGCAAAAAGATGACTGGTACATCTAGCAGTCATCCTTCACACAAGAACAGTCCTTAACGCTAGGGAGGAAACTGTTCAAGTGCCGATCAAACCTTTTTGGTGCTCAGGTACAGCATTCTGGTTTTTCGAATATCTCGGGCATTTCTAAAGATATCGACATCATTCCCACGCTCACACGTAGCCCTTGATCACGCCATCCTTCCTTCCAAATTTGGTAACAATCCTCGCCCTCCATGATTTTCTACAGCATTTCTGCCAACAGATGCCCATTTCGCTAAATCCCATTGTAATGGCTGCCTCATCGACAATCTCTTCGCTCGTGTCCTGTGCTAGGGAGCATAACTACTTATATCTCCCAGGACTTCCCACTAGCTTCCGCCCTGAAGCATCCTGGTTCATCCCTTCCTTGTCCACTCCCTCCCAAGCCATCTCTTTGGGACAGCATGTTCTCCTTGTCAGTATGACATCCAGGAGGACATTCTTTGGTTGTCTTGAGTCTGTTGTCAGACTTGAAAGGTCTTATGTGGTTGTATCAGTCTCTCCAGTTGAAGAAGCATATGGATCCTTCATTCCCACCTCCTGCAATGTCTACTTCTCACTCTCATCATTTGTTCTTCCAAGGTTGTGACAGATTCAGTACCAGTTACTGTCATCTAGGCTATCTGATCACATTCATGATGATTTTGAGGCACTTCTCCCTGCTCTCATGGGAGAGGACAGTCCCCCATCTTCCTCAGACCCTGCTGAAGACTAGCTGTCAGTGTAGCACCCTTTTTCAGAGGAGGAAGAGGGGGAAAAATGCAAAATCCAATGCCCTGACACCTGTGGAGACCCCCAACATTCAGCCCCTGGCAGGATCCCCCACCATTCTTCATTTGGAATCACTGTGCCTTGACCTGTCACATCGAGATTTGCTCAGTCATACCCCTTACTCAGCCATGACCAATACCCTGACTCGTTCTCTTGGCATGTTAATCATCCATTCCTTCCATGACTCATACTTACAGTGAGTGAAAAAAAGTGTGCAATGTTTGGCTGTTTTGTACTAAGTCCAGTGTAGCGCCATGAGGCGTGGGAATCATGCTTAGCCTTGGTGAGGTGGGTGGTAGTACTCGCTCTTGGCTACAAAATGGTCCCAGGGTCATGTGATTTGGTGGAGTAGTCATTGAGATATGTCCATTATAAAACAGCTACACCATTGCACACGTTTATTCACTTTTGAAAAGTGAGGGGTATTTGGGGAATATCAGTACTTGGTATAGCCTCCTTTTGCTTTAATCACTGCCTCCACCCTCCTAGGCATGCTTTCAATCAACTTCTGACACTCTTCAGCTGGTATATTGTTCCACTCCACCTGAGTCCTCTCCCACAACTCCAGTATTCCCTTGGGAGGATGCTCATACTCTGCAAGCCTCCTCTTGAGGTAACCCCAGGCATGTTCTATGGGGTTGAGGTCAGGGGACTGTGCAGGCCATACCATAGTCCTAAAATCCTGCTCCTCTAGCCACTCCTTGACCTGTTTGCAGGTGTGCTTGGGGTCATTGTCCTGCTGGAAGATGATGTCAGGAGGATGGAGACCATAATACTCAAGGGAATCTTGTAGTTCATCCTTCAAAATTTGGAGGTAGAGGTCTCCATCCATCCTACCATCAATCTTGGTGCCATACCCAACACCCTCCCAGGTCATACAGCCCCACATCATGAGAGACCCTCCTCCAAACTTCAGTGTCCCCTCTACTAGCCTATCATTCAGCTTCTCCCCTGGCTTTTTCCATGCCCATTTGCGCCCATCTGACCCCAGGTGATTAATTTTAGTCTCATCAGACCATACCACCCTCTTCCAGTCCTCCAAAGTCCAATCTTTATGGGCATAGGCAAAGTCCAACCTTGCCTTGCGATGCTTGGCAGAGAGGATAGGTCATTTTCGCTTTACCACAGCCTTCATACCAGTCTTCTTCAGGTGCTGGCGAACAGTATTTGGGTGGAGGGGCTGGTTGATGACATTGGTGAGAGTTTTGGTCACCTGCACAGCATTGTCTGCCTTCTGAGTTGAGATGAGGTGGATGGCATGGCGGACATTAGCAGGGGAAAGCTTGGATGGACGACCTCCAGTGAACTTCTGCAGGCTGGAACACTCCTTGGAACGAAGTCTAGAGATGGTAGAGCGATGTAGGCCAGTACTGGAGGCAATAGAGGAAGGAGAATGACCAGAATCAAGCATAGTGAGGATAGTATTCCTTTGGGTGGAGGAGATGGATCTCATGGTGGTAAAGGTTGGAAATAAAGAAGCATGTGAACTTGTTCAAACTCAGACACAATGTTTATATGTGTATCTTTGTTTGTAGGACCAAACAACCACAATTATCTCTTCATTTGACTCAGATTTTACTTCCAGCCCAAAAGTGAATAAACGTGTGCAATGGTGTAGCTGTTTTATAATGGACATATCTCAATGACTACTGCACCAAATCACATGACCCTGGGACCATTTTGTAGCCAAGAGCGAGTACTACCACCCACCTCACCATGGCTAAGCATGATTCCCATGCCTCATGGCGCTACACTGGACTTAGTACAAAACAGCCAAACATTGCACACGTTTTTTCACTCACTGTAAACCTTGCAGTTCCAGATATCAGAGAGATAGCCCAGAGAGAATATACATCACATTCATACTTACTTCCAGGAGACTATCCTCCTGCAATATATCTTCATCTCCCATCGCTTTTGAAGCCCCTCCATCATCATCTTCAGTCTTCCAGTGGTTGAGGCCCCCTTAAGGGTCTATCCACTGATCTTCCTTTGCTCCCAGTTGTCCTCAGGCTCACAGGAGCCTATTATCTTTGTCTCCCTTTGTCTCCCAGCTTCCTCCCTGTCCAGACTGTCCCCCTCCCTCTGCACTAGCTGCACAGAACCCTCCCCTTTTGATTTTACAGGTCCTTCAAGCAGGATACCACTTAGGAAAACCACCACTCACATTTTTCTTGTCTTTGTGTTGGGTTTTTGGTTGTTTTTGCCATTGATCCCAACATCGACTCACATCAGGACTCATAACCTGTCAGATAATTAGTTCCCCAGTAACCCCAAGCTACTATATTCATATCTACCTGTCAGATAATTAGTCTACAGATGGTCAGTAAAAGTAAGGCTAAATAAAAAGGGTGACTTACTCCCCAGTAACTCCAAGCTACTGAGGAGGGAAGGGAGAAAATTTACCCTACTGTATGTACGCTTTTTTGCTTATGTAAGCGACACATCATCGCACCTAAGTCTTATACTACTAGGGGCAGTTTATATTCCAACACCCATATGTGTAATTTCAACTTACTCTACTCTTGTCAACATCCTACTCAAGCATTTCTTACTTTTCGTATCTAGTGACATTGGTGAAGGTCAAAAGCTCTTCAGCAAGGGAATGTGGAGAAAGGTGTAGCCCTCTTTGAAAATCAGCACATTTGTAATATGTTTTGTCATTGGGAAGGCTTCCAGCTGAAGCCTTTCAGCCATGATTCGAAATCTCACTGCACGATGACTTAGATACACTACATATGTAGTTACATAGATCAAAAAAACTGCTACCATGTTTTCCTCATGTGACATTATGCCACATGAACATATCATTTTTGTGAATTTGTGTTGGGATGTAGTGACCTAAGTGTTTTTATCTTCGGCCATTTGGACTTTGGTCATTTGAACTTCTGAGTTTCATGATTTTACCTTTGGGCATTTGGGCTTATGATCATTTGCAACTTGCAATCGGACATTTGGACATAAGCAAAAGTGGTGATTGGGGTCTCACTGGACATTGTTTTCCAAAAGTAGTAATGACTTCGGGCAAAAGTAGCCTGGCTTTAAAAATTATGTGGCACACGTGTCCCACTTTCCATAGATTTCAAACCAGGACCTTTCAATCTTGGCTTCTTCGTGGGTGTCTGTTCTGATGGCATACCACTAGTTCTCTCATATATCACAACTGATGAGTGCTCATCGACGGTCTCTTTTAAATAGAGTTTGCCAATAGGCATCACAGCAATAGTGTTCATACCTGTCATGATTTTCCATTTCTCCTTCCCTACGATGCCTACCACCGATGCTGCTGGCATGAATTATGCAAATGTGGTCCTTGGCAGTGTATTACTACTGTCTCTTGCATGGTAC
Source organism: Pisolithus sp. B1 (assembly GCA_024663435.1). NCBI lineage: Eukaryota > Fungi > Basidiomycota > Agaricomycetes > Boletales > Pisolithaceae > Pisolithus > Pisolithus sp. B1. The sequence goes on from JANFAA010000036.1 coordinate 217,849, forward strand.
TACTTCCTGGTGTATGGAGGTGTACATTGGTTCACAGGTCCCATGCCCAACATTGATGTCAATAGAATTGATGGGACATGTCATGAAGATTCTGTGTCCATGGGCAACAAAGTGGAGGGAGCTGTGAGTGTGGTGAGGGTATGGGCAACTCGGAGAAAGTCTATTCTGAAGTGGTGGTATGTCTCTAGTGGTGTCTACATGCAATGAAGAACATGCGTGTTTTCAGACTTTACTTTGGTCATCAATACATAACAGGAAGACCCCACGTAGTCACATTAGTCACAACTTATGGATAGCCCACATGCCACAATGCCAACACTCATAGACAGCCCATGGCAGGCCTGTTGCGATAATTATGACACAACACATAAGCAGGCCTGAGTTCCAGGAGTGACAGTAACATATGAGCAGGCCCATTGATAAGAAGTGAACTGAATATGTATAACATATGAACAGGCCTGGTGACATCCTATAATGTACAGTGAGCAACAAAAATGTTGCAATGTTTGCAACATTTTGATTGTTTGAGGTATAAGTTGGGATTGGATGTGGCTGTGCAGATGTGATAGGGGAAGGATTTGTAGCCCTTGCTCTTGGCTTTCCATTGGTTGTCTTTTCAATGTCAGGGGTGTAGTGGCTGTGTTTATATGAGCCAATTACTGAGGCCTATGCATTGCAATGTTTTTGTTGCTGACACCATACACAACATGGTTAGCAGTCTTTAGGTTGGGTTTAAAGGTTGTGGAAAACGTGAAGGGAATATTTGAAGTTTAGTTTGACATTTGCGCAGTGCTAAGACTTGAAGTGTCACCGAAGGAAAAAATGGCAGCTAAAACTTCAAATACCTACGGACGTACAGCCGCGTCCTGAATGTTAATCTAAATATGATGTATAGGCCGAGAAACAATGTACGTTTAAATATCAAGTATTCCCTTCGAATATAAAATCTGCTCATACTTCAAGTTTCGCCAGCACCCAAACAACGGCCTATATTCGGAATATAGATGAACAATAAGATGCGCATTTGTTCTTAAACTTTAAAATAACAAAAAAAGACACGTCCAACTTTGAAATATAATCTGCGGACACTACTGAATGCCCGACGATCACCTGCTCACTGCTCGTGCATCGTGCAAGCAGTGTCATCACTCAGGTTGTGACATCGGTCCACAAATCAAAACAAACGGTATATCTGTAAGGAGCGAATACATAGGCTGTCCTATGCTGTCCTATGCTATGACAACTTTCAGTATCTTTGTAAAAAATACCTAAGGATGTTTACGGCCGGCTGTCTTATGCTACGACAACTTTCATCCAAGAGAACGTTTGTTGGGGAACGTTGAGTGCCTCGATCTGACGTTCGGTGAGCTGCGCAAACCAGGCCCCATCGTACAATGCGAGGGGTAAGGCTTTCACCGCATCACGTGTGGTCGATGGATTGTCTGGTGAGCATTTACGAGTGAGAGGCTTGGAACCTTGGGGAGAGAAGATATCAGTGTCAAGAAGACGTTGGAAATCTACTATTTCCAGTTCCCAGTCTATGTTCCTGCGCCACGGCATGTTCTTCACACGGAGGACATTCTCCACCCCATTCTCCACTGAGCTCTCTTCGGAGCTCATACCATGTTCACCTAATGTCTTGATGAGGCTTCGGAGCCACTTCCAGCTCTGCAGATCGTCGTCTTGCGCTTCAGACTTTGACTTGACCATTTCATCGAGTACCATGACCCTGCGGTGATATTTCTGACCCACAAGTGCAGATATTAGTAGAGGATCATGGCTCAACTGCAAACTTATGTTCCGGCGATGGTTGGCTTGCCTGCTGTCCTTCCCCATTTGTATTCTTCCTTCAACCAAACGCGCCTCAGTCTCAGTAGGTGTTTCCAAGACACCTTTGGATGTCAGTTTAGGTTGTGCATTTCTCCACACTGTCCGCAGTCGCTTGTAACGTTCCTGAAGTATCTCCATAATATAATTGTCGCCTCTTTTGATTGGCCAGTTCTCTTCCTTGCAGCGTGCTTGGAGCTCTTGACAGAGCAGTTTGAGAATATAAGTATTCCACGGCGACGAGTAATTCTGGGTGAGGTCAAACGAGAGATTATTTCGGTCTGGTCCAAATCCATCCTCATACTCGTAAGCACGGACGTCTTCTGCTGCGGCTGGGCGGTGCGTGATGAAGTCGAGGTCTTGGGTAATTCCTAGCTTCTCCTTGAAGAGGCGACGAACCTCCGCCTGACGATAATGGTTTGAGTAGGTCGGGTAGACGAACAGGCCAACGACATACCAATATGAAATCCCGGTGAACAGCAGGTTCACTCTCCTTCTCAAGCTTGACCTCTTCATCCTCGCAGACTCAGCGACGGCGACTGTGCCTTCCACTTCGGCTGGGAATCATCTTTCCGTCGGCGAGGACATTATGAAGCACCGCCTCTACTCCCCTGGTCACCGCTTCCACCATCGCCGAGATAGGAACCGTATTGCTGCTGCCTCCACTCGGCTCACCCCCCTCAACAGGGCTTGTCTGTCTCTCTCCTGGTGATCCTCCATTTCCTTCATTTCCTACGTCCTCCTGTATCTAGATGTCAGACATCAAAAGCATACATTGAAAAGGGTGATTGTGACTTACATCAACAGCAACTCCAATGAGACGAGTTCATGTTGAGATGCCCCAGGCTTGCCTAATCCTTTTAATAGCATCGAGAGAAGGGGTACTGGTTTGTGGAAATTGAGCCAGTCGAGAGGGCCGAGAAGGATTAGCAGCGGACAGGAAGGGTCATGAGGAAGGCGATGTAGGACGCCCTTCTCGGCAATCCGTCGGATCTCCATCGGGCTGGGGTGTAGTAGTATGAACTTTTCTCATGCGATGGTGTTGTTGCTCGAAGTTCGCCATCTCTCTCTCCTTCTCTGCCTGATGAGTCATATTAGTCACCACCTGGTTTTGAGCCACTCATTCCCCACACACCTGCAATGATTCCCTCAACTGCGTGACCTCTTGCTCGAGTTTCGCCATTTCCCTCTCCTTCTCTGCCTGATGAGTGCATTAGTGGCCGCCTGGTTTTGAGCTTTTTGTTTCCCACACACCTGCAATGATTCTCTCAACCTTGTGACCTCTTCTTGCACACGAGCCTCGAGGTTGGCTGCTCGACTGGTCGACATTTTCTCCATCTGGGATTGGAGTTCGAGCTAGAGGTAAAATGTCAACGTCATTTCGATGTAGTTGTCTAGAGTGAATACATACCTCGAGTCACCTTTGAAACTCTTCAAGTTGTGAATGGTTCCGTTGCGTAGCCAGTCGCTGCTCATTGTAAAGTTGTTCTTGATGCGCTGCATGTTCTTTTGCGTGAGTCTGTTCCAGCCCCAGGTGTAACTTGGTATAACATCTGAACGGATTGGCTATGGGCCATACCTCAAGCTCGGCGTGCAGCGATGTCAACTCAGTCTCCCTCTTCTGGAGAACTGTCTCCATCTCACTGAGTGCATCCTTCTGCGCCTGGAAGTCTTTCACGACACCGTTCAAAGCCGTACGATGGAGGTCTTCATATTGCTGTTGGAGAATGCATTGTTGCTCTTGGAAACTCTGTCGGGGTAGGTTAGAAACACAAGGGTGGTTGTTCCCCATCTACGCACCTCTCCTTGATATTGCAGTTTGGTTTTCAGCTCTCGGATACGTTCTCCTTGGTAGTAAAGCTGCTTTCGCAAGGACATAGAAAAGTCTTCTTCTTTGTGACGACATTTGTCAACTGAAGAAGTTGGTTGCAAGTTCTGTCAGACAGGTCAGCAAATGAGCAGTGATAAATCTGAGGAGTGTCCTTGCCCGTTTAGAAGTCAGTGATCCCACTGTCATGCCACCAGTGGCATTGCATTCGGCTTCCATCGCTACCGCTGTGCCAATAGAGGTTAGTGCTCCCGATGTCGTGCCGCCAGCGGCACTGCAACTGTTCCCCACTACCACCCCCATGCTAACAGCGGCATCGTAGTCACCTACGGGATGGTGAACATCACCTGCTCGGTTAGTGGCATCATCCGGTGTCGGCCTCATGCTGACCGCATCCATTTGGCTGCCATCGTCATCGAATAAGGTGCTCTCGGGTATCGTCTGTATATCCTCAAGTCCTCGGGTGGTGTGCAGAGACGACGAACTTGACTCTATGCTTGAAGATGAATCGTAGTACGCACGGAATCCACCAGGCATGTCGAACATGGGGTAACCTTGATCCTTGTCCATCGTAAAGATATATCGCCGCACAGCACCACCTTCAAACAAAAAGGAAAAGAAAAAAATGGAGATGGCACACCGGTTGATCGGGAGTACGCACGGTAATTACAACTTCAACGCTCGAATTATTGTTCTTATTGTCATGATTGTTGTGATAAAAGTGGCTAGTCTAGGTCTGGAGAGTCAGTATATGAGGAAAGATATATGGTTGCCCACTCACATCGCCTGCTTACATCGCCCACTCACTGTATCACATATTGTCTTCGGTGCTGGACACCTGTCATTCCTTTACTAAACTGCTATACCCACTGCTCAGGACATTCTCCATGGTGAATTCCTGCGTGTATATCCTGCCTTCCTCATCGGTAAGTCCTGGAATGAAATGATGAGAGCAAATAGTCGCCTGACCTTGGCTTAGATGGCTGAGCTTCGCCTGAAGTGTAGGCTATACTCCTCCGCATGGTCCCGCCCACGCCAAGTGACAATGCCCACGCGTTGTGCTGACTCATCGCAAATGGTGACGGCAAGCAGGTTTCCGAATGCAGAGAGTTTATTCCAGGAACCCTGCCTACAGCCATACATTCACAACTGCGAAGTTACTATCGTCGAGGGACGACATACTTATCGATTCCACGTTTTCTTCAAGCGACACTGTCGTCTTCGCCCGAACCCGCTGTTGAGCAGGGATGACAATGAATTCCGGGGTGATGCTGTCGTAATGAGAGTTGGCACAAGGTCTGTAGTCAATATGCGACCCAGAGATGCTGCCCTTGCAGACTACATGATGCCCTGGTTAGTAACAAGTTGACCTTGAAAATCTTTACTAATCTCACTCACAGCTTTGCGCAGTATGTCAAGGGGTTGCGAAGGTCCAAGCCACCTCGTTCACTCACCTCTGTGAAACCTCTGAACCTGCGTATGAGTGCACGTATCCAGCAGTTGCAGGGATGTACTTGAAGCCCAGGGCTGGTTACAGTAGTATACATATGTATGTTGACCATATGTATGTATGTATGCTGTGTATGTATGTCGACCGAGCAATTGTGGAGACGTCTTTGCATAAACGATGGTAGTCACGATTTTTACCAATTACAGTCTCGCTCACTGGCATCAGACCAGCTGTCAGCCGGTCAGACTCGACAGCCTCCGAGAATCGCTCCTCTCCTCCCCTCCAGCAGCGCCTGCCGCAACCCTTAAAATCTCAGGTCTCCTCACAGCCAAAGAGGACCCACCGCGCACGAAGGCCACCAAGGTAAAGGGTGGCGGTCTTGCTCATGGCACCGGTCGCATCAGACCAGCCATCATCAACCGGTCAGACTCGGCGGCCAGCAAGAACCGCTCCTCTCCTCCCTCCCAACAACCCCCACTGCCGCATCCCTCAAAACCAGCCCCTCAGCCTAAGCTGTGCACAGTCATCGACCAGGGTCCCATCCTCTTGTACTGCTCCGACGAGTGCAGGCTCAAGGATCTCTCCAGGCTCGATGGTGCCCTTTCTATCGATTACAACCCCAATAGCGCCTCCACACCCCTCTCACCCATGCCACACAACTCTTCCGACTGCTCAGTGCAGTGCAAGTCCGAGGACGAGTCCAACGGCTTCGTATCCTTCTCTCTCGATTCCTGCTCCTCTTCCTCTGATTCGGGTCCTGTCTCTCCCAGTCTGACTACCCTCTCTGCCATCTACGGATTCCCCCCTTTGCCTCCCACACCACCCATTCTACCCACGTCAGCCAAGCCCTCCCCACCGGAACCTCAACATCTCCACGATTACCAAAGTGGCGTAATGATGTCTGCAAAGCATATCCAAGCTGCCCTCTGTGCTCCCCAATCAACGAAACGCCCCTGGCTCAACGAGCCACAGCCACCTTGTAAACCAATCCCTGGTTGGACCGATGGCAGCCAAGACTGGCATGAATCCATATACAGCTTCTCACCCCATTCCTCTTCCATAGTCGCCCCCAGCTTGGAGACAAAGCCTTGTCCCGTCGCGGTGTCCAATGGTCCGCGAGCAACCTTGACATGTGTAAATCATCCAGCTTGCTACCTTGCTCGAGTCAGTCGGAGGCAGACCAACTCGATGTGAAGGTACTCCCTCTCTCGCGTTGTCCTGAATCTCGCACCTCCAGCTTCACACCTTCCATGTCATGTCCCAGTCAATCCCTTCTGCCCCTTTCTCCCTCCTCCACGACGTCGACATCGACGTCGACACATCGCCATTGAGATAATCTTCTTGCGAAGGTGGGCGGTCGCTTGCTCGTTCCCAACGTCACCGTTCCTCCTCACCATAGTTCCAGTCAGAGCGTGTCCTCATGCATTAGCAGTCCACTTAGCTGATACCCCAGCGAAGTTAGCAAGGACAGCATGCTTAACGAGGAGCGCAGTAGTTCCGATTCAGTCCCCTCACAACCATCTGTATCAGGTACGTGGCATAGCATATGCACTCATGGAACATCGTGTGTTCATCGGACTCATACTTAGTGCGCTCGTGGTCATATAACAATGTCAGGGGTGAAGTGGAGGCGGAAGTTGGGCTGCAGGTCAAACATCCTTTTCTTTTTGCAGGAAAGGAGGCTGGTTGCGAGCAACGGCAATGCTGATCGATGCGACTCGAAGCAAGGATATCCTCTATAACCCCAGATTCTTTCTGCAGTTTGACGATGGTCAAAACGACAACACGTACTTGTGATTTTATTCAGCTGTAACTCTCCTCTCTGCCTCGCGTATCATGATAATTAAGGATCTTAATGACTTCGTTGATGCTCGTGCTCTATTCTTCGATGGTACTCATACCCTTCCAACTGTGCAGGGCTCGAATACGTTTGTGTATACCCTGTCTACTCTATGATTTCTTATTCACAGACGAGTCATGTATTGCGCCTCATGAACACTCCCATTCATCGTACGTGCCCATGCTCGACCCATGTGCCCCGTCAATTGACTCTATACATTACAAATGCTATTTGGCGTGCAGCGGCATTTTGGTATGTCACTCCCTCTCTCTAGGCGTGAGCGGTGGTGAGGCGTCTGGAGAACAGGCATAGATTTCAGTTAACAGGTGCTCAGTGGGTATTTCACGATGCAAGAGGAATGACATGTAGTATGAAGTCAGAGTCATCTACCAGTACCGCAGACAATCATCAGTTACTTCTGTAGTGAGGAAATGAGTAACGAAGCATCAGGAAAAGTAGCTGACACACAGGCGTCTTTGCCTTCTTTTTCTTGCCAGCAGCCATCTCGGTTTCTTGCCGCCTCGCGCAGCTGGACATGTACTTCAGTCGCATCATAATTATATCATTTACTAGCCAGCAGTTACTGTAGTCTTCGAGGTCCGGAAACTTGTCAACAGCCTTGACAATGTAAGAATGTATTGAAATGAACGCTGTAGAGCAGACAACGGCCTACCTTTTGGCGGACAACCTTGAGAAGGGCAGGGTCTTGCGCAGATAGACACTTCGTGGTGTCAAGATGCTCATTGATAAGAGCATGCATGTGCTTCTAAACCGCGCGAAGGTTAGTCAAGTTGTGGCGAGGTACTGACGGTATGGGAAACCTTGAACTTCGAGTATGCCTTCTGATTCCAATCCAGTGCGGTTTCAAGTGTGTAACCACCTCTTCCGGGACGTCCAGGTTCTCCAGGGGGCTTGGGGATCTTCAATGCCTCTGCTGACTGCATGCTTGAGGTTGACTCGTCATCTGAAGAGCCCGCTCTCTCCTCCTCTGATGAGTTGCTAGGAGTACTAGATGCAGAATGAGCCTGCGAGGGTGCTCTCTTCGGGTAAGGGGATCCAAGTCACGCGGCCATCTTAGAAGACACAGTGAACTCAGGGGCCAGAGCAGACTTCTGGGACCGTGCTTGAGCTTCAGAGACACGAACCTTCTTCGACGAGAGCATATGGGCTGGGGTGAGGACTTCATCAACGAGTAGGCCAGAGCTCTTCGAATTAGATGTCCTTCCAAAGAGCTTGAGTTGGTCAGTAAGCATAGTAGGAAATGGTGGAGGTGCTGCTGAGTCATTGTTGTAGAATGGTGTGATGCTCTTAATCGCAGAAGGCATGGTTGGCGAGTATGATAGCTGGCGGTTGATCGGCTTAGTGGAATGGTGGGTGGCATTTAACACACTCACAATAACAATTAACTTCCATACATGGTCGCCTGATCCAAAGTCTCAAGCAGTTAAAGTAAATGAATATTCGCCCGACAAAAGTCGTCATGGCTGCGAAACATGTGGTCGCCTAACTAAAAGCTCTAGAGGTGAAAGTAGTACACTCCCAACAATAATACATACACCTAACAAAAGTCGTCATGGAGTGTGGCACTCAACAAAAAGCCATAGGATCGAACAAAAACATGCTGCAGCCCCCTAGAATACAATAGTGTACCCTTGGTATTTATAATCAAGAGCCGGGAAATCCTAGGACCTTCACACAACATGTTCTCCGCTATTTTTATGAGATCACCACAGCGCTACAGGAACGTGGCATCTTTTACTACAAATGCTGCGTCAGTCCATGCCCTTGCTTTATCAAATGATGGCAACATTCTTGCTAGCGGAGGTAAGATCCTCAAATTGATGCCCGCACTGAATTAAGGTAGGATCTAGGTACTGACGGCATCAAACTTTGGAATATCAAATCACACAGAGAACTTACATGTGCCAATCACGAGTCCTACGGTGCAATTAGTTGTGCGACCTGGATCAAAACAAAGCATAGTTCCACGGAAACACTTTGTTACGGTACAGGAATGGGCTATCTGGTATTCATGCGACCGAATCCAGTTGACGTGAGTGCAGTGCAGTTTGAACATGGGAGAGTCATATCTAAATTTTAAAAAGAATCGCTTTCAGGAGATAACCGCACAACGACTAGGGACTGGGCTTGAAATTACCTGTGTGGCATGGGATGCATCATGGATTGACGCTGGAGCGTGGATTGCAATTGGGATGCGCAACAACATTGTTCAAGTGCTACTGCTCAACTCCAATTCGCAACTCCAGTCAGTATTTGCGGGGCGGCTCGAACATACGGTACCAAAGTCGGTCGCCTTCACGCAGCGCAGGAACATCTATATCTTCGGCTTATATGATGGTAACATGTAAGCAAGATATGAAGTTGGTCACGATGATTATCACTCACATCATGGCTGTAGTGTCAAGATGAACGCCACTGACGGGATCATTCTTAGTGAACACTGCTATGACTCTGTGATGTATGCACTATTCTGTCCACTTATCGAATGCTTGTCCCACCAGGATTGCAGAGGTTGTGCAGCGGTTAGTCTGAAAAAGGAACTCATAGTAATCGACAACGCTACGAATGGATTCACCTTGTATCCGTTGGACCGTGAAGATCCGATCCGGTACTTTGTCACAGAGCCACAAAGTGTTCCCGTACCCAAACAAGTTGCATTCGGAGAAGAGTCGAAAATTATTGTTGGGGGTAGTGACAATGGCAGCGTGTACCTGTTTGAAAGAAGGACTGGGCGGATGCTGGCAAAGCTCGCCCACTCAAAAACGGGTTTAGTCCAAACAATTACTGTATGTCGTGATATATTTGCATTCTTCTTACCTTAACACCTGCCAGACGCATGATGTTGGGGGCTCCTGCATCATTGCGAGTGCTTCGCCTGCATCAGGTCATAAGAAATCACTTATCCAGGTTTGGACTCACCAGTACACTTCTTATAAATCGACCGCGAGGCCAGAACGTCAGCAAGCATTGAAGTCGACCATCTTCGCCTTCCTTTTAGTGCTGGGAGTCCTCGGATTCGGTTTACAGACGGTATGGTTGAAGTTACTATTAGAGAAAGAAGTCACGCTAACATGATACCAGAACTTACTTGGTGCGATGCTTATTCATATCCCACAAGTCACCTACTGGTGTTCCCACCTTCCAGTGCAGAAGCCGGTTCACATGCTGACGCCCCCACCTCCGCCTGTGGACTTGAGTGATATGGAGAGTGACATGGAGATGTTGAAGGAGTTAGCAATGCAGTTGGTGGATCTAGCAAAGGGGGCGCACAAGATCGATTATGAAGGTGCTAGCGAGGACGCGATGAGGGACTGGCCAAGTGGGTACAAGGAGATGACTAATACGGTCGTGGAAGATCTCTCTGATAGAGTTGATCCAAACGTAGAAAAAAGTGTCATTATATATCTGTAATGCGCCTGCTCGCTGTTGTAATTATTCAAAATGCATATCGTACTCTCTCCACAACCCGCCATGCCTGCGGTGGTGCATTTCAAAGAAGGTAAGTCCTTTCATCCCCTCGCGAAACAAAGAACTAGTATCTTTGTTCCCTACGAGGTTATACTACCCTCTCACTTTCCTTATAATAGCAGTCGTCACCCAGACTCACGAAGAGTTATTGTAAGGTCTCAGCACGACAGTATGTACTCATTCTTGTGACTTGTATACACCTGTCTGATGGGTAAAGCATGCCTGCCTCACGCCCTACATTCAAGTGATGCATGTGTGAAGAATGCATCGAGAAGAATGCCAATGGCGTGCTCATAGAAGCACGACTATTACCGGCACACCTCAACCGCGTTGGAGAAGAGCGGTCTAGACTCAGCTATGCCCCGCAGGCCCTCTCGAATACGGTTCCAGTGCCTCCAGACACCTGTGTACCTCACCCAAGCGACCTTGCTGGTCGTCTCTTTGGTCTGACACTGACAGATAATGGACCTGACACCAACACCCAGGTCAGCAAGTTGTGGGAGTCCCGCACTGATTACCAGGAAGCGGGACCAAGCAGAAGTGTTGTTACCAGTTTGCCAGAGCCCCTTCCTTTTGCCAACCTCGCTGATAGCCTCTCGTGCCTCAAGTTGGATGACTCCCCTCCTGGCACCATTGACCATGCTACTACAGTAGGCTCCCCATCAGGGAGCAGCTCGTCGAGGACAAAAACAGCGCGCTCTCACCCTACCGTTGCAGAGGTGTCAAAGAAGGATCACAATCAACACTCCGTCAAGGCACTCAACTTATTGTCCAATATTGAGGCCCGCATCCATAGGTGCTCCTGCCTCTTACTGGGCGCATCCGACGCATGCATTTCAACACTCAGAACGGAGATAGCGACCCTCCGCAGCAACATCGAAGGTATCAAACGCAACACGGGTTTCGTCCAGTCCCGCAAGCAAGAAGTTGCCGACGCTCTCAACAAGCTTAACCTCGAGCTTCATTCAAGGGATTCATCGCGGTCTTCCATTGGATCACAATCTCCCGTGCAATTCGACACCGGTAAATTTTCTCTTCCTTCGGATTTGGAACGCGAACACTGACGTATTGACATGCAGGTAAAAACAATCAGCCGCCGATCGAACGTATGGATATTGTTGCACAGGTTGCTCTTGTCATTGGGGTGGTCTGCAGTGTCGTGATGGGCATGAGCCAGCGTAACAGCAACTTCATCATCGGCACGCTCTCGTTGTTACTGTACCTCACGTTTCAACGTCCTGACAGGTCCCTCAGTCTGTCCCACGAAAACATTATCCGACAGATACCAACAACCATAGAAAGCGCACTCGCCCAATTTAACCTTACTTGCAAGACTACCACATTCGCTACATGCAGCTGCCACTGCACGTACTCTCCATCATACTCCTCTGGTTCTGACATTCCCGTCTATCCTGAATATTGCACTCACTTTCCAAAGCCCGAGACTCAGTGCAACGAATCACTGCTGGATACGCAACCAAGCGGTGAGCGTCGCCCAAAGAAGGCTTTCATTTACCATGAATTTAACGACTACCTCGCTAATTTGCTGTCTAGGAGTGATATCGAGACCGTGATGGACGAGGCCTGTGATAGCCTTGTTGCTTCATTGTCCTCACCTCTGCCGCGTTTCGTCAAGCACCCTTTTGAGGCCAACTTTCTTTGCGAGTTCAGGGGTCCAGATGCGGGGAAACTGTTCGTTGACAGAGGCGAAGAAGGTCGGTATGCTTTTGCACTGCATGTCAACTTTTTCAACCCTGCAGGTATGAATGTACGAGGTGCAAGCACATCGTCGGGTATCATTTCCATGGCGTGTCTTAACCTACCACTCAACATCAGGTATAAGCCGGAGAACATGTATCTAGTGGGTATTATCCCTGACCCCAAACAGCCGTCACTTGAAAACCTCAATCACTACATTCGTCTGCTCATACTCGATCTGGTTGCCTCATGGGAGAGAGGCGTCTGGTATTCACGAACTGCAAACTACCCTGGGGGAAAACTCACATGCAGTGCCATCGCCCTCGCTGTTTGTGATCTCCCCGCTGCTCGCCATCTCGCTGCACTTGCTGGCGTCGGCAGTCATTTCTTCTGTGGTGCATGTGACTGTTACCACAAGGACAACTATGGTAGGGTCGATTTTGAGAATTGGCTACCTCGTGACCTGCACGAGCTCCGTGCCTTCGCTGAGCAGTGGAGGGACGCTGCAACTTCTGCCCACTGCGAGAAGATCTTCAAGAAGCACGGCGTATGCTGGTCGGAGCTATGGCAACTGCCATACTGGAACCCAGCCCGACAGCTTGTCATTGATTCTATGCATTGCATTCTTGAAGGTTTAGTTCAGCACCACGTTCGAAACCTCCTCGGCCTTACCACTGAAGGCACTTCGCCAACTCAGACCCCACGACCCACCTTTCATCTTGTCTTTCAGTTACCCGATCCGTGTACTACCGAGATCTCCATGACCACAAAGGAGATGTCTCAATTGTCAGCTATCCGGGCACTGCTCGTCACCCAGGTTCCATTTCCGGACGATCCCGCTCAAGTTTACATGTTCATGGAGAAACTCCAGGACGCTCTTTACCGGAAAAATTTGCGCTCATTGCAGTATGTGTGCAAGGCTGTAGGCTGTGTTCCGGTTAAGCAAACAAGGTTGTACAAGATCGATTATGTGAAGGCACTCGTACATTGGGTAAGGTGGATATCATGCTCCCCACCGTTGTTACTAAAAAATCGCTAGTGTTCTCAGAAGCCCCTCTCTGCTACTGCAGAACATCGACCCAAGCTTGACACGAGGGATGTTCTTGCAAGAATACGAGACGTGATCCGACATACCTCGAGACCTTCCTGGTTTGGCTCAGCCCCAGCAAATTTTGGTGATGCATCCACCAGTATGATTAAGGCTGACGAGTGGCAGTCACTTATCACAGTTTACATACCGATTGGTCTGATCAGCATATGGGGGACTAGTGATGTGAGCCTGGATGCTAAAGTAGCCCTCGACCATATGATGGATCTTGTCTCTTCGGTATACTTGGCCTGCGCACGAACAATGAGTAACGAAAGGGCATCTGCATATCGCTCATGCATAGCCCATTACGTTGGCAATTTGAAGCGGGTTCACCCTACTTTCGACCTACGACCAAATCACCATGTGTCGTTCCACGTCTACGACTACCTCCTACTTTTCGGACCAGTTCACTCATGGTGGACATTCCCCTTCGAGCGGCTTATTGGAATACTTCAGCGCCTTCCCACTAACAATAAAACCGGTGAGTCTGGTCCATAATCATGTGTTAGTGCAAGATGAAAATTGTGGCCTTAGGAGAGTTAGAAAACACGATGCTGGGCTCGTATCTCAAAGGTGCACAACTCCGTGCTTGGTTATCTCGTACAGATTGCCCGCCTACCATCCACGAGTGCAAGATCCTACTCGATTGGGCGTATCGACTACAAGATGACACTCGTGACTTTGATACTAACGACCTCATTTCTCCCCAAGTGAACGAAGCGGCTAACGGACCGGGGACGACGAACACGCCCCACGATCTGCGAAAGTTGATTGGGCAGCAAAAGGTTGTACTGCGTGCTCATGTGAAGCATAGCATGGGAGTTTACTATAGCAGATCTTCTTCTCATGTTGGGAACTCACTCATCCTTTTTTATCCCAATGGAAACCAAACCCTGTCTCCAGTTCCGGGGAGTATTAAATACATTTATCAGTCTGGCAACTCTTTTCTATTCGCAGTTCAAAGGCAGCGTCCGCTGACGGCCGGGATGAGAGAGAGCACTGACCCATTTGCTCGGTACCCTCATTTCCCGGCCAAACTGTACTCCTCTGCCCTCGAAGAGACTTTGGAAAGCGTAAGGTGTACTTGGGTGTTCGGTCATTACGCTCGCTGGGCCATCTCAAGTGACACTACGGTTGTAGTCTCTCTGTGCAGAGTACGTTGATCGTGATCCTGTTGCATCCACGTTCGCTCACTTCGGCCTCATAACAGGACTAGATTGTATGTACCAACTACCAATCCATAGATATGTGTATGCATTGTGATGTGTAGACATGGACTTCGTGCGGTCCAATTTGTGTGACGGACTTTGTGTGATGGACGAGCAGTGAGCGGGCAATCGTCGGGCATTCAGTAGTGTCCGCAGATTATATTTCAAAGTTGGATGTGTCTTTTTTTGTTATTTTAAAGTTTAAGAACAAATGCACATCTTATTGTTCGTCTATATTCTGAATATAGGCCGTCGTTTGGGCGCTGGCAAAACTTGAAGTATGAGCAGATTTTATATTCGAAGGGAATACTTGATATTTAAACGTACATTGTTTCTCGGCCTATACATCATATTTAGATTAATGTTCAGGATGCGGCTGTACGTCCATAGGTATTTGAAGTTTTAGCTGCCATTTTTTCCTTCGGCAACACTTCAAGTCTTAGCACTGCACGAATGTCAAACTAAACTTCAAATATTCCCTTCACGTTTTCCACAACCTTTAAACCCGACCTAAAGACTGCTAACCGCGTTGTGATAGACGCCGAGGACAGTATTCAAAACCTTCCTTCTATAGACTACGTTCAGAGGTAGGAGACCATTGTCCGGCTGCTTCAGCTGTGCGCTCCCTGACAACTAGAAGTGGTACAGTGACTGCATGCGAACATGTTGAAGACATTCCGTGCAAAAGCCTACGCACCAAATTCGAGCGCCTGGAGGCCTTTATATGGCAGTAGTCTTGCCATTTGGACGTGCTGCTAGGCTATGGGACGAGTGTTGGAACCTTGCGTGTCTTCAGAGTACACATTCAATGAGGGGTTTGACACACAGGACCTGACATTGGCATATTGTCCATTTTAGCTACATGATATGAAGCGATACAAGCCATGTGATACAATTACACAGCAATCCGAAGCAGCATCTGTGAACATAAAGAGAGCAGCAGAAGAGGAATCAATTCCGAAAGGACTGGGCCGCAAGACTGGATCGTAGAAACCATAATGTCTCACCCCTACGGCAACGCAACAAAACACAGTCAATCACATCTGAGGTTCAATCTAAGCACCCATCAGCGAAGGAGGACACAACAGACAATCTCGGAGACACTGACGGCGATCCAGGTAATGGGATATTGTGTCCTCTTCATCAAGAGCTTGATCTGGCACGCACGGCAGATGTTTGACCTCGCCTCAGACCCCCCACCTCGTTTCCTCACGCTGTAGCAAGATAGCGACTGCATCCTGTGACAGCCATGACACTGGACCTTGGGTCCATGAGATTCACTAAGCACGTCCAATGGTAACACTGCGGACTGGCCAAAGGGGTCATCATCAGGTACGCGACCTTGGTGGAAGAGTGAATACGCATAGCGCATGCTCTGAACCACGAGCAGTGGCTCATTAGCGGGCGTAATCCAAGCGCTCTTCTTGAAGTATTCATATAACGCTCCAATCAGCTCGATATCATGGGCAGCGTATGCTAACAATTTAGAGGGGAGAGGTCGATTCATCCATATGGAAGATCCGGCGGCTTGGTGCATGGCGACGACTTCGGCTGACGAAGTGTCAAATAAAATGTTGAGTCAGTACCAAATGTTTGCAAAGGCCACACGAACACGTACGGTC